>JAQIXG010005421.1:0-11478 GCA_034700105.1 Oconnorella tubifera | reverse complement strand
ATAAAATTTGACTGCTGCAATCTATAGGCCCATTCTGCAGCATGTCATCGCGTTTAATATTATGTTTTCTCGTTTAATGTCTACAATTATGTTGTATTTATTTTTCATTAGTTTTGTACGATTTAACTTTGAGATCATTTATTCATATCTAAAAAATAAATTTTTACTAAAGATTTTCTGCTAATTAGTTACCTCTTTCAATTATGCAGCTATGTAGGCCTATTTTATCAAATTGATTATCTATTACCATGATTAATAATCCTGTAGTTATGATGAGCAAGTTGTTGTTAGCTTTATAATACACTGTACGTCTAATTTCATGGACGAAGTGGTAGAAAACCAGACTCGGACCTAGCAAACTCAAAGACAAATCCTAGGTAGGCTAAATCAAGACGATGTCCGTGTTATGAAAGTCTACGATTTATCCATTGGACATGTTAGCTAGGATTTGTCCATGTTAGTTAAGCCTGAGATTTGTTCATGTTATATGTAAGCTTAGAATTTGTATATTACATATATGCGTTTGTGCATTCGTTATCTAATTATCAACTACGGGTCTATAGGCTCTACTTTTCAATTAATTTCGTTCGTTATAGAATTTGTCTTAAAAACTAATGATCTGAGTTAGATGGATAAGAAAGAAGAATATGTCTTTATAAAGGCATCATATTTAATAATAGATGTTTATGCATGTAGTGATTCGAATATGTTTAATATGTAGTGAACATGTAGTGAATAAAGAAAAAAGATCATTAGACAGATTGTTATTAAGTAATTGTTATTTGAATTAATTGATTTATTAAAAAATTGAAATTGTTATCTTTTCGAAAGTATGAAATTGTTATTTCATATTTATTATTGTTATTTCATATATACTAAACTTACTGTATTTTATATATAATATGATAGGCCTATATCCTATGAAAATAAACTACTTGACTCTAAACGGGAGTGCATTTGACGAATAAAAAGAATATGTTACAACTTAACATAATTATACGAATTAATTAAAAAGTACCCAAGCAGTGACGAAACCTGTGTTTCACAAAGAAGAAGGGTTTCTTTAAAAAGGATGTTTATCACTAAACTGGTGCCTTTAATACTACACATATTTTTGACCTCCAATGAGAGTGTGTCCATAACCGTGGGTCACAACCCCCACAACCACCCCCCACATCATGGCTTCAACACTATACTCTAAACGGGAGAACATTAAAGAGAACATTAACATTCTCGTATGCTACTTTCATGACATCAACAGTAACGGTTCAATAACGATTCAATACTTCTCATATATTATGTTTTCATATTAAAGGCATTCTAATCGACATCAGATTCTCAAAAAATATATTATAGATTAAGTAAAATGCTTAATAAACAATTACTAATGACACATTATGATAAATTCTTACCTAATATATAACTTTTCAACAATCTGTCGTTTTCTGTCTATCCATGACAATTGTTGCTTTGCATTGACTGTGACAGCAAAACATATTTGCTTGCGGGCAGAATAGTTAAAACTATTAAACTACTCCAAATGCTATCAAGTCTATCATTAAATTAGATGCTATACCTATTGCTAATTACAATAATTGTCATTGTTGCTATCAATCGGTTTTATCACCTGCAATGAGGTTTATCTTCAGGCCTAATGACTGTTAATTGTTTCGTGTTGTATAATCAATGCTGTCAGGTTCTCTCTTTGTCGCGTACACCAAGTGATTGCCTCTGACGCTGAATGTAATTGGATCGTTGGTTTGCGTCTGTTCACCGCTGGGGGGTGTTTGTTTAGTTGTTTGTCTCCGCGCGAAACGGGCAGCAGAGGAAGAGGGTGTTGAGGCTCCTCTCTAAAATCACGAGCAACTGGTTTACTGGTCAAATTATAGCATTGCATATCGTACTTTTATATTATTATTCGCATATATGAATAGGCCTACTCTATATTTACTCAAGACGCAATAAGTTTGATCAAGTAATCTAAAATTATTGTAATTTTTTAAGGGTTTCTAATATTAACACAAAATTAAATACTTGAATGGGATCAGTCAATTTATATTTGTTTGAATTGATGCAATCTCTGTTGCAATAATACAAATTCAAATCAAATTAAACTATACGAATCAAGCTTCAGACATATCTTACGGTCTCTTTTCACGTAATTTATACTTACAAGTGTTTTATTCATTTTCAATACGGACAGTTTCTATAGATATATAGGCATATCTATTGAAGTACCTCTACTTCTATAGAATGCCTAGATTTAGAAATTGAAAAGTATATTTAATGTTTTTAATTTCAATCTGAAATTTAAATAAATTTTTTCGCCCATTGAGCTGGAAATTTGTGTATTATGTAGAGAATTTTATTGTTGACTTTTCTCACAAAGCTTTTTACGCTCGCACGACACGCTCGTACTGGGCCAGATAACTTTGGCCAGAGTGTCAGGAGGGCATCCAGAGAGAGATTATGCAAAGTACATACTGACAATAGTTTCAATAGGGTTTCACTAAATCCAGTTTACCGATATTCAAAATGCTGGAATTTATTAAGAATCTTTTACAATTATATTTGCAGTGTTTTTTTGACAGGGATATGTTAATAATTTAAGCTGTTTAAATATATGTGTGTGTACAGCTGTAGCAATTTTGAGGAATAGAAACGCAATAATTAGAATAATGAAAATTTGTAGTGGACTTTTTTTTAACAGGTTGACGCCTTTATTTCAAAATATCAAAGTTAGTATAACAATTAGATAAATAACAATAACAGTTGAGCAAATTAAAAGAAATGAGCGGACACAGACAAATGTCTTTCGAGTCCATAAAACTTATTGCTTTATTAAACGGTTACAACTTCAGTAGCAAATTCGGCGATATTCATACATAAAATAAGGATTAGCTATCATATAATCATAATATCATATAATCACAATATCATATAATAATATCATATAATAATAGTAATAGCTATCAAAAATTCCATTTTCTTTATTAAATGTTGATTCATTTGAACTCTAACTCGAAAAATTTCGTGTTTTTCTTTGTAAATTTTATGCCTTTTACTTTCATTATTTATGTTTCAAGTTAACTTTTGTTATATATTTTTTATCTTTGTATATGCAATTGTTGTAAGATTTTAAAAAAGCAACAAAAAACAAATAATTCTTAATTTTATATGATTGTTAAACCGATTTAAACGATGTTAAACACTCCATGGAATGCGTTTGACTGTAAGATCCAATGCGTTTGACTGTATATCCGGGGAACGGACATTTCCCCACCGGGACATTTCCCCCCCGCAGGACAACTCCCCCCCCGGACATTTCCCCCCACGGACATTTCCCCTCCTGCCCGTATATGAAGCCTTAAATGAGCACTTATATAATAATAATTTTATATTAATATATTTAAAAAATAAATAAAAATTTCAACTTAAAAAAAAATTATATTAAAAAATTATACATTTGTATTAGTTGTTTTATATTATAACTACTTCATTTGACTTTTAACTATAAAATTAATTTAACTTATTAATTTTTAAAAATAAATGTTTAATAAATTATTACAAAATGTTGTAAAGTTATTTTATTTCTCAGTATGTAATTATAGGACTCAACCTACTTTTCATGTTTTTTTCTTAACTTTTTAAAGTTTTTAAAGTGTTTTTCTTAAGGTTTTTTTAAAGTTTAAAGACTTTTTATGAATGTTTTTAGAAAGCTTAGTATACTCTAATATTAAAAGATAATTATTTTGAACTGATTAAAGATTTTGAAAACCTAAACTAATTACTAAATTACTAATTACTAAACTAAAGCTACTCAATTGGTCTGCCGCCATTATCTTCTTAAATCATTTATAAAAAAACAATATTTAAAAGAGGGGAGGGAAATGTCCGGGGGGGGGGGGAAATGTCCGCCCCTGTAAAGGAGGAAATGTCCGGGGGGGAATGTCCCGGGGGGGGGGAAATGTCCTACACTCGATCTTTTGATGCAATAATGCGTCCAATGGTTTTTCATACATTGATCCTAAAAACTGTTTTATTCAACATTATACACAGTTCTATACAACTTACATTATACTGATTAAATTCGCATATCTATTATGTAAAGTTATTTGAAGCTTTTTGTAGGCAGTCTTCAGCCCCAACGTTGTACCCTCTTCTCTCCCCCCCCCCCTTGGACGCACCTTTATCCAGTGAATGCATCACGAGGCCTACACGCTAAACAGGACTGATTTAATGTTGCTTCTTTGCATAATAATCGAATATACGACCCTGGATCAAGCAGCAGTTGCAGCTGCCTGTCAGTGACAGCAAATATTATGATGTGAGAATTGCGTCTATATTTCAGCCAGTAAACAGCTGCGGTCAGCGTGGACCACTATATAATATGCTGGTGTAAAATATCGTCCAATGCCGTGCGGCGGCCAATGTACTACGGCTATTGAGCATCTATAAGGTGTCACAGTAAGATCAACAAGTAAAAATATGAGAAATGAATTTTGTTGTGTAGGCTCTTGGCTGTTTGGCTATTTTTGAATTATAATTTTTTGACGACACTGTCATAGCATATTTTGGAAAATTTAGAAATTCAATAAAAATTGGCAAAATATAATTTTTAATTTAATATATTTTTGAACTTAAAAATATGCAAAGGATACATTTTACATATAACAATTAAGTCGGCATTTAAAATAATTTCACTGAAAAGCTCCAAGCTTTTCAAAGAAACTATAACTTTGAAATCTCGCTTCATTACGCTTTATAGTTAATTCTATAACAATTAATAAAAAGGCAGTCTTCAGTCCCTACGTTGTCCCTACGTATACTCTATTCAGAATATAAAAGAATCTGTTTAAATTTCGTTATCTCTTATGAATGCAAAATTTGAAAGAAAATTTACTGAATTTTTAAAGCGATGATAACGAAGGGGTAGTTTCTTATTGACACCTAGTCAGCAGCTACTGTTCTGCAATTAGGTAATGCACTGCATCCCTGGGAACACAACGTTTGGAAGCGATCATTTAGAACTCACACACTCGTGTCATCGATCGCTTTATTTCAACCAACCAGCATTGATGTTACAAAATGCTATCCAATAGCATCTGGAGTATTATAACAAGTCGCAGTTGGAGTTAGAAGCAGAAAGAGTGCGCGAACGATCTGATCATTACATTATCTTAACCTGGATTAGTCATCATTTCTTGAAATGATAACGTTATCATTTAGTTGAGTAGATTTAATTGATTTGGGATCAAATTGACGCATGGATCGTTGGATAAAATGTAAGATCATTAATTTGACTGCGATTTTTATTTTTTTTAAGTCTGTTATAATTATCAAGATAACCAGCTTCTGTAGTAGTTACATAGGGACACTGTTGGATAATTGGATATTATGAAATCAATTTTAATGAGTCATGAGATGATTTCTGACGTCAGCATGATCGTATAATTTCTAGTCCATTTCTTACATGCGATGAGATCATTCTGATGATAATTATAATTTTTATTTTTTCTAATTAATTAGTAACTTTTATATCTAATACGCGCCTATTATCAATTAGTAGTGCAGTAGTGTATTGCTATAATTATTATCGATTTGTTGTTTTGCTCTTGACGCGTGCATCGTGCAATCTGTTACCGATCATGCTGAGGTCATTGCTTCTTATTAAGTTTATATGTTTGTGGAGGGGGAGAGGGGGGGGGGGGTGATGAATGCTGAAGGTTACTGGATATTAATGAGATGAATTACAATATTGTACAATTCTATATATTTAGCAAAAATAATGATTGATTGTTAACTTCTTTGTAGTAACTTTAATTCATATGTGCAACAGTTGATAGAGAAAAAACTGTGATGGTCCTACAGAGGCTTATGCTTTTCAATAGCTTAATCAAGAAAAGTAATTGCATTGAATAAAGTGCATTTGACAAAAGCACTTTCGTTCTTAAAGTACATTATAGAGTCTAGGACTCCAGGTGTTTAGATGTTTAGATGTATGAAGTTTAGATATACAAACTATAGTATGAAATGAAACATTTTCCATATTTAACTTTGCTGTAAACAGTGACACTGATCACAGCTTAAAATGTGAATGCCTCTACAAGTACGAATATGAGAAGTTTAATTAATGATTTAAATAACAAAATTATTTGTTGTTTTTGTTCTTTACAATACTGTGGGTAGCCTTAATTTTCAAGTAATTGAAATTGTAGGTTGGAGAAAATACAATGATATTCGTTCAGTATTTCAAATAATCTGCTAGAAAATAAATAGAATTTTTCTAGTAGCGACTGTTTTCCAGGATACAGATAATGCAACACTTGATAAGTACTTTGTACTATGACTAATCTTCATTGTTTTTAACCTTAGAATCCGGTTGTTTTTTTCTGCAATGGTTTTAATTATTACTTTTTGATGACTTGAATTTTCCGACTACTACATATTCAATTCACTGCATTTTTCGTTAACTGAATCTTCTATTACCTGCAAATTCAAGACTCAGACACTCTTATATGTATCTTTCATTTACTTTGCAAAATTCTACAGCGATAATTTTACTTACATTTTTCGTGATTTTATTACACATTCAGCATCCCCAAAACTGTATTTAGAATATTACTAAACTGTATTTTTGTCTTTTTCATAATCGGTCAGAGCATACTAATCATATACAATAATAATGAAAATTATCTACAAATTTTAAAGGTATTATATGACTGATGCTCTTTATGACTGATACTGTTTATGGCTGATGCTGTTTATGACTTTATTGTCTTTATGACTGATCATGTTTATGTCTAGACAGAAGCGTTTATGGCTTATTTATATTTCTGACTGAAAGTAGATATATTTATAAGTGCTCTGATAACTGTGATAATCTAACTTTAATAGAGTCTCCATTGTAAATCAGCAATCAACTATATTCTGGATGAAGGCAACTCTTTCTACATTTGAAGACAATAACTGAATTTAATTAATATTTTCTTTCCCCAATTAGGACTATTTATAATTACAAAGTCAGTTATTATGCTGACTATATTAATCAGCTTATGTGTATTATTTATGTGTAAATTTTATGTACTTTATATTCGATGCGTAATAATATATTTAATCATGTTTATATTTCATTTCAGTCCAGTTTATATTGGACAAAATTTTGATGAATTAGTCATAATGCATCAAATTGGATTTTGCAGTCAAAATAAAATTTATTGAATAAATAGTTGTAACTAATTTTTGAACAATTTACTTCTCTGGAGAGAAGTTAATTGTTCAATAATTTGTGAAAGAAAAAAAAATCGAAAATACTAAATAATTGATTTAATTTTTTAATTGTATTAGGTGTTGAACTCCTACATCGCTGATCGAACAAATCCATAATAAGAAACTCTACTGTTGACCTATCGCTAATTGTTAATTAATACAAACTTTACACATCGTTTTTTATAACTGCCATATTTTTACATATTTTTGCTTTATTTGTTTATCTTTCGCTACCGTTTAACGAATTTTGGTGGAGATTTTAAGTTAAAAGGTGATTGTGGTTGGTGGACAGTCTCATCTCTTTAAATACATTAAGATACTTTAACTACTCTTTTATATACTTTTAAGCTAATCGTGTCGATCAACAATACTCACATTTTAATGACTATGTCATAAAGTACTTTATTATAAATTTCTTTTTGCATAATTTCTTTACAGAGTAAATCTTAGGTAAAAATGTTGAAGATATCAGCTGGGACATGTCGTCAGGTGTCCACCCCATCATCTGATGACGTCGACCCTGAGCATCAGTTCATCCAGCTCAATGCCAGCACTGATAGCGGAGATTATGAAGTGCCCATCAAAACACCGGTCGTGCCCATTATGCCTTCAACTGGCCGCACAAAGAACACAAAGCAAGTCACTGCCGATGCTCGTCGCGTTCTCGATCGTTTTCTCAAAATTGCCGATGAGATGTCACGGCATCGCCAGCGTAGACGTTTTGATGACTCGGCGGCGAGTCAGTATGCCAGCGAGACGGAACATCAGTACGCTATGGTGGAAGAGATATTCCATGACTTGCTACCTACTCCGTACCAACACATGGGATCTGATGATGAAGATATAGAGGCAAAAGAAGCTCAGCAGTTTGTTGATAACTTCAAGCGTCTTATGTCCGCGGAGTCTGACTATGTTGACTGTCAGACTCTTGCTGCATCCATATCAGAGAAAAGAAAACAAGAAGGAGGCCTTGAAAACGTGACGCAAGTAAAGTTAAAAGGTTTGACTGTCTCTCAGAAGCACAGCCCTCCAGGTGCGGTGAAATATGCCGTCCGACAACTGAAGGCAAAGAGTCTAACTTCTGATTCAAAATCAAACAAAAAGAAGAAGAAAAAGAAAGCCGAGACTGGAAGCTCATCATCGAGCACCGAAGACTATGAAATTCCAGATATCGAATTGCTCAATCGAAAGAAGAAAAGTGGATTCCGCCTGGCGATTGAACGAGTCCAGCAGAGCTTTCGACGTCAGGTGAAGAAAGATGACGGGGGGCACAGTGGCAGACACTCGGCAGGTCCGACTGACACCGCTGCCCGCTGGTTGAAAACCGACGTGCCTCTCCCTGCCCCACCATCAGACATCTCAGCTACGGAGATGTGGTTGCAGCAGCTAACTGCGAGGGAGGAGGAGGATCGGGGAGGTCTAAGTCGCAATGAAAGCGATAGGCTCAAGACAAATTCATCCGGTTCTCCTCCATTTGAGGATCCTATGGAGGGAATGCAACAAGGGATGGGGTGTGAGATTGTGGGAAGGAAGTCTCCGCTGCCTTGGAGCAAAAGATCAATGAGAGATGAAGATCGTGGTAAAGATAACGGAGGAATATTTGATGGAATTCTTAGGCAGTTTAGAAAGGGCAGCGCTAAGCTGCGTGGAAAAGGAATAAGAGGTATGTGTAATTATTACTGTTCAAACGCTTCATATGTTTTTATTAACTTGGTTATTTATATTTTTCTCAAGTATAATATTTTGTTAAAATATGAAATATTTGAATAAATTTAAAATTCGTTGCTTTTATTTGGATTATAGAATTACAAACAATATGTTATTGGAGTTTCATATAAACCAATATGATAAATTTAAAATTTAACAGATTCATAGAATTTAAATTGTTATAGTTTAGCTGACAGTGTGTCTTTTTTTGCTAGGTGTTTCATTAAATTTCATTGAATAGTGTGTTATGCTGTTTCTGAAGCTGATCCTTCTACTATATGTGTGCCGTCATTGCATGGGGCATATTAGTATAATGTCCCAGTTTCTTATAAGTCTTTTTTTATTCCATATGTTTTGTCAATAAATCTATTTATTTAAAATACATCCATTTATCACAGGGGCAAATCAGCGTTGCCACTCAGCTGATAATCTGTCAATCCGTCCACCTTCAAAGTCTGATCGTAAACTGCTCAATCAGTTTAAATGCGATGCAACCTCCACGGTGTCACGCTCAGCATCAGGAAAGAATCGAGAGCAAGATGCATACGACACGGACTGCAGCCTCGCTCGCATGCGCTGTCCGGTTGATCTCGCGACACCAAGGCTAGTGCGCGGTAGTATCGGTCATCACGCGTTGAGGAAGAAGTTGAGTTTGACCGGGTTGACCATTTGTCGACCTCGTGGTCAGACAGTTGACGCTACGGTGACCGCTGTTGGACAAAAGGGTGCTGCTCTTGTAGATGAGAAGAGTCATGGCAGTAGAGTTGAGATTGATATTGCTGGGGCCTCGTTTGATAACCCGGGTAAGGCGATTGGTTTTGATTGATATGATTTTTATTTAATTTATGTATATTTTGTAACGTAAAAAATTATCTTGTTTTTATGTGATTGTTTGATGAAAAATCTTGCAACCTTGGTATGATAATAATAATGTTGTTTAAGCTTACTGATAGTAGTTGCTGACTCAATAAAGAAATGCTTTAAAATGATAATAAACTAAAGCATGATATTCATAGGTCTTAACATTAATACATTAATATTAAAATTGTTTGACAGAAGTTGAAGTCTCTAGATATTTGGTTTATTCAGATGCTCCACCTGGTTTATGCCTTTCTCATCGCTTTGATAACATGTCCTCATTCACTTCTAAACCGTTCTCAGAGAAGTCTGAGCGGGAAAAAGATGATTTGTTGGAAAGAATTGCTGAGCAGTTGGCAGCCATTGCTGATCAGTACAGCATTGACTCGCCGCACAAGTTACCGTGTAGCAGAAGTGCCTCTGCACGTCTTTCTACTGTACCAGATACCGAGTGCTTCTCTATACAAACACAAGGTGTGTAATTGCAGTGCAAAGGAGTTTTAAATTATGTAAAGTTTTAATCAATTATAATTATATTAAATATATATAAAATGTTGTTTCTAGGGAGAGTGGAAGTTTTATCAAATTGAACATTGACCTTTTCTTTTAAACAATATTGCTCTGGTTTGAAGGAATAAACCTGCGATTTAATGTCGATTGTATGACTTTTAAATGTTAACTAGATGATCCTACTCCTGCTGTTCTACTTGATGCTATTGTACCAAGAGAAACTGGAGATGGTCGAACTGTTGCCATTGTGAGTAATACTTCTTTACTTAAATTAATATTTCGTTATGGCATTATTATGATGAATGCAAAATTTAATAAATGTTTTATTTTTAAAAAGTTGAACAGAATATCATTTATAGATACAAATTTTAATTTACACAAAATTCATTGAAAACAATTGCAATTAATTTATAATTTTATAAATTTATAAATACTGTCCGTAGTTAATTTCTTTTGCAATATGTCATATTGGTAAAGTTTGGTCTTGTTTGTGATACTGATTTTTATTACAATTCAAGTCAAATAAGTTTGCGATTTTCTTTTCAGGGTGCTGAAGCACAGCCATCGGTTGCCGAACTTGTTAATTCGGCAAGTTACGGCAAGTTCAAGCAGATTGTCAGTGCTAATGTTGGCAATGAAACTGGCTGGCAACAGATAGCTCGTACGTTTAGATTGACCCAATCCGCTGTTCAACTTGCTGGTGTGCAAGCTGAGGTAGTGCGTCAGATTAAGGACATGACTTTGAGATATTTTGAGGATAGATTTGCTGAGTGGATTGTGGGACAAGGCGGTTGGGTGAGTTTGGTTATTTGTCATATTAGCTTTATAAAAAGCTTTCATATCAATTAATAAAGGGTGATAATAATAATTATAATAATTTTTTCTGAACAAGAAATTCAGTGATTCAGGAAATCAATTTCCTGAATCACTGAACATCATATTTTAGTATTTAATAGCTATACGAAATCCCTGAATGTGAAATAGGTGTTGATATACAATTTTTATTTGTTAATAGACTTATTAAATGAAAAATAAAGTTAAATTAATTACCTAGATTCAGTGCTTTTTTTGTGACGGTACGCGCCGGTACGGCGTACCGGCACCTTTTTCAAGTTATGAAAAATAAAATTTATT
>JAQIXG010005420.1:0-11478 GCA_034700105.1 Oconnorella tubifera | reverse complement strand
AATCAGAAACTTCCGATGTAACTACTGATCAGAACGTATTTGTATTCTCAATCTTGTCATTATCATTAATCTGCGACAATTCTGTGTGTAAACTTGCCACCTCACTATCTTGTTTTTTTTCATTTTTTTTAGCTTATCAGTCATTTTTGGGCCTCCTAGTACACATGATTAGATGTATTGGAAAATTCTGCAAAAATTATCGAAATATATATTTTGATCTTCACATATAATATATCATTATATACAACGCAAACGCCAAATTTCTCAGTAGGCCTACTTTCGTCACAAGAAAGAGAGATTTTGACTCTGAACTTACACATTTAGCGTTATATAAAAAAAATCCTTATACTTGCAATGAAAATACCGGACATTTGCATGTCCGGTATTTGGTTTATTTTTATACCAGACATTTGTCTTAAATACCGGACAGTCCGGTATAATACCGGACACCCGGCAACCCCATTTGCATAGCATCTTAAATGAATGTAAACAGCATGTCATCGACAGCTTAACTATAGACCCTGTTCAAGTATATTCATTTACTTAACAACGCGTGAATTTTTATTGTGCATTGCAATTTGCAACATATTATGCATTCAATGTGCATTAAAATGCTTATTTTGCCAATTATTATCGTATTTATTTCTTCCATTTGTTTATTGTTCGGAAATATCAGATAGACGAGGAAGATCAAGAGATCAATCATTAGCACTGAATCTTGCTAATTGTCAGACAGTCATCTATAGTCGCTCTGTAGGCTCTTACAAAAAATTGTAATGTAACTTCTTAATTACAGTCTTCAATGTTTGTAATGTAAACATAATTTTATTACATAATAAGCCTAAGTTCAAATAATATTGTACAACATCGCAAGCTTAAACGAATTAGTTTAATATTGATTTACTACATTTCTATTAAAATGAAACTGTTCAAAGCTGTTTCATCAAAGTTATATTTGACCTAAATTCACCAAAATCTAAAACTACTATTTCAAAGGATATAAGTTAACACTTTAATCATATAATCTGCCCAAACTTGAATTATACAAAGTGCATCATCCCTGCTGACTCGAGTGTGATTAAATGTATTGACAAACACTCGGCTAGATGACTATTGTATTTCAAAGAGCTCTCTACTGCAGAGATAAGGCATTTGAAATAAGCTCAGTGCAATGGGACGATAAATACTACAAGCCATGTAGTTTAGATAAAACATCTAGCGTACACATTGTCTGGTCGATATGCTAATTGAAAGTGACATCTGGTAGCGGTGGCAATTATAGCATACTTAACTGAAATAGTTAACAGAACCTTTATCAATAGCAATTACCACGGTAGAATTATAAGTACAGTTAGGAACAAAAGTATACTAATTATCATACAGTAGAGGCAATAAATGTCACTTTGGAAGTAAAATCGATCAAGTTTTCGTAACTTAATTAAATTTTATTATACGAACAAAGGCAGATAACATACAAACTATTTAAAACATATTACCAAATGTAGAAATGATTATACAATGATATAAATTGACTATATCTAAGTAATAGAATAAACAGAGTAGGTATAATTTGTGTCAACTCTTAGTATTCCCCCCTCAGAATAAAGGTGAAATGACGCACTTGTAAGTTGTAACATATTTCTACCGGTTAAGAAACCGAGACTGTATTTTATCAGTACCAAAACTGTGTTTTTTATTTTCGGCCGAAACGAAACCTCCACCGAAACTGACATTTTGGTTACGGCCGAAATTAAAAATATAAACGAAAATACTCTGTCAGTTTCAGCCGAAAACGAAATTAAATGCCCTGTTCATTTTTTAATAGGGCATTTTTTAGTCGATTTTTTTTAAATTCTTTTGAAATGTAGCATATTTGTCGAAAAAGCCTTTTTTTCAACAATACAACAATATTAATTTGTCAACGAAAAAATGTATACAACACAATCTGAAGTGAGCAAGGCTCACTCTGTATCCTTTGCAAAGGATACAGAGATTTGTGAGAAAACTATCATAGCTATAGCGCTATAATTATAGTTGATCACTTGACTTTAAAAATGAAATAAATTGTCTATAGTAAACTTTAACTTTAACAAGTATTGCAAAATACAAATAAAATCGGTTTTTAAACAATAAAAAATCTCTATAATCATTTTAACTAGAGTACTCTGGCGAATAGTATTTAACCTAATCCAATTAACCAATATATCATCTATTCGCAAAAAAATACCTTGACAAAACGGCTGCGAATACATTAACCTGACAAAACAGCCCCGTTGAATAACTCTTGTTAATCCTAAGTTTAACCCTGGCGCTAACCGTAATTTCAACCTTAACTCAAAACTTAAGCCTGAGAATTAAAATGCATAGTCGGGGCCTATCTTTGCTTGACCCTACCGAAGGGTCACTGAAAAACTACCATCAGAGCCCTAGAGCTAAGCCCGTGGGGCCTTCGCCCGATCTAGGAATCCTCGTTCTATCAGGACCACCCCCTGTCCCTCGATTGTTATGAACCCCCCCTCACAAATCGACTAAAAAGTCTAATAATTGAAAAAATGTTAACATTATCAAGTGATGATTTGTTTAGTTATATCATTATAGCTAAGAAAGGTTGCCAAAAGCAACATATGATTTAATTTGAAATTATTTTCGTTTAATTAACGATATGCCTCTTAAAAATATAACCCTCAAATAAATTTTTAAGGGTCCCTGATTTCAATTTCTGAGCAAGGGGAGAGAGGGAGGGGACGATCATACAAAAATCATATTGTGTTTTGATAATGCAAGATAAAATAAAGAAATAATAATAAAGAAAACTAACTCTAAATCTGGCATTATTGATAAATATATTTAATTTAAGTTTTAATTAAAAGTAATAAATGCACTAGATTAATAAAATTTGTATAAAATCGCATTTGAAGCATTCAATTCTTTGCATCTAAAAGTCTAATCACAGTTGATTATGAGAAACTAAAGCAATTTGTTGCAATTTGAAATAAAATTAATTAAAACAGTTTTTACATTGCATCAAAAAACTACTTTCGAAATATAATATAAAAGGCAATATTGAGTTAATAGATTCAATAATCTGTATTTTAATCGTTTCCAAACATCACATCAGAAATTTAGTGACAATCATGATACAGCAAGGATTTGTATAAGGGAGGGGGGGGTTGATTTGCCACTTGCCAATATATTTTAGTGATGACCTTCTTTTTAGGTCATCCTTCAAGTTTGATCTCCAATTGCATGAATCTGCTTTCTAAATACGTGTAGCCAAATCAAAGCACCAAAAAGAAGGAAATGAAAGTTTCCATTGTATTAAAATGCATATTAAAGTTTTACTATAATGCATAGTATTACACTGCTATCAACTTGAAATATGATACAAAAAATCATCCGAGACACACTGTACAAAATCTATGCGATAAAAAACCCAGACTAAAACTACTATCACAAAGCTGATAAGCAAACATGAAAAAAAGCAAAAAGCCATAAACTCAATAAAATCATTGTACTGACAATACAAAAACTTCACAAATTCAGAAAATTAGTCAACTTAACTTCTAATTAATAAATTTGCTTAACGTCTATTGTTGAATACCATTTGTTATGATATTATAAAGCGGTTGCTATATTAAACGTCTTACTAAAGGGTACAGAAAGTCAAGAAAACACTGAGATATTGTTATACCAACCTGTGGTATTTTTGAATCATGGATTTATAAAGTATATAAACAAGTTTTACATTTTAAATAGCACTGCATCCGCTAATGACTCTTCTTGCATAAAAATTATACAAAATTTCCAATTTAATTTCTTCTTGCAAATTTTGAGGAAAGCATTCTAAAAGCATCGAGGTATCAATATTATCTAGCTCCGCCTTATTTTATACTTTAATATCAATTATATTGATCATATCATCAATATAATTGATATATAGTCGATATTTAAAATCAATTATGTCAATACAATTCACTCTTAAATGCATTGTGACATTATGATTCAAGCAGTCATAAAACAGTAAATCATTATGTAACAGTAGAAAGATGCACTACACTTATTTAATTAACAATACTGCATTAAACTAATTAAACGCTACAATCATACTACCATCACTTCAGCTAAGCTGAATCCTAACCCTAGCAGTAACACAGCAGCAGAAGAATGTAAGTTAACTATAACAGAAATGTTTCCTAGGTAAAAAGACTAAAGGGGAGGGGCTTGTTAATAAAAGGCCTCTCTCTACAGACACTTAAAATATCAGTCCAATCAAATTCTCAACAGATAAAAGCATGTACAGCAAAGCAGCAATCAATGATAGACAAATATACACAAAATAAACATACACAAAATAAACATATACACAAGTCTAATGTAGAACTAAACCTGAGCAATATGATAGACAACCATTAATAAGAGCACACAAAACATCTCTGCAATGAAATCTCAAACCAAAAAATTATAGCAAATGAGTAGTATAACAGTGACCCATCAAAACGCCCCAACAAATCAGCCCTGACTTAATTCTTAAGGGGTTATGATTTGGGTTAAGGTTAGGGCTAAAATTAAGGTTAGGGTTAGTGCTAGGGTTAAGTTTAGCGTTATTTAGGGTTTGCGTTATTAAATAAATGGGCGGGACTATTTTGTAGTGTTAATGCATTTGGGATCGTTTTTTCGAGGTACCTAATATTATAATTATTGCATTGATGCAAACTTTATTGCATTGATGCAAACTTTATTGCATTGATGCAGCGATGTATTATAATTATATACAATACATCTTATAATAAAATTAAATGAAAGTCTTTATCATCTTAATTAATCATTGAAAGACAATGTTGCATAATATCTTGACAAATCTCACTACAGATACAAGCAATGATGACAAAATATAGAGTAAAATTAAAAAGGATAGACAGATGGATTGTTAGTTAGACAGACAGACAGATAGGAAGATAGTTTGATAGATTAGTCAGATAAACAAATAGATAGATAGGTAGATCCATCTATGGATAAATAGATAATAAAATAGACAGGTACAAAGATAAATGAATAGTAATATAAATAGACAGGTAGATAGATAGATAGACTGATAGATAGATAAATAGACACATAGATAGACAGTAGACAGAGCAAAACAAAAAGATAGACACAAATACAAACAGAGAGACAAACTTGATAGATATATAGAGAAAATAAATAAATAAAAGACAGACAGTCAGACAGACCAATACGCGTAGCGTGATAAGACCCAATATTTGTTTGCAATAATGAACAGCGTTTGCTATCAGTAATAAACATAACTCAGCCAAACTTATCGCTAACTCTTCGCGCCACCAGATAAAGCATTTCTATCATTCACACCACTCCCATCAAATGTTGCGCTATTAAAGAATCTAGCTCTACGTGAAAATGAGCCATCCAATTGGCTACCGTGTCCTCTCTCATGATCGTTTCCAACCCCGAATGCATCTCCCGTCAAACAATCTACACTTTTGCCATTTACTCCGATACTATTAGCTCCATTTACCCCTCTCACTCCCCCAGTCTCTACCCTAGTGTTTACTCCAGGAGCAATACAATCAAAACTACTTCCTTTATTGCTAGATAAATCTACCCGCTTTGAAAATTGGCTCAATTTCGTCGAATTTAATACAACTTCCTTATTGGTTACGTTTTTTAACGAGCGTCTGATCTCTTCCTGTTGATTGGTTACGTTCTTTAAACTGTTTCCGTAAACCCTCCCCCTACTAAAACCAACATCTAATCCATCTCTTACATCAACATTATCAACCTTCTTTTCTTCTTTCACACAATTCTCATTCAATTCCTTATCTACGATTAAAACCTCCCTTACATTCAATCGTTTCTTATCAAATAAATCTTCACGCAGCTTTTCATAATTCTCTCTCTCGCTCATCAAACAATCCACGCTCCTACCTCTTCCGTTCATTTCCCCCTCCCTGGTTCTCTCCCCCTCTACCAAACAGTCCACAGACTTCAATCTCCCCCCCTCCTCCCCCTCCTCGGACCCTATACTCCGAGACTCGACCGACCCTCCGTCTTTATTCTTCCTATTAGCTCCAGGAGACAAAGCTTTCAGAAAAGATCTCAATGACTTCCTTCCACTGATCTTTTTCTTCTGCAAACGTCTTTCCGCTACCTTCATTTCATTCTTGCCTTCTACAATCTTACATGCATCACGAGCTCTAACCAAATCGTTCAAAGTAAACGTTATAACGTGCGTATAAACTGCGTGAATCACTCTTTTTTTTCTAGGGTCGTGTTCAAATGTCCCTTCCGTCGAACGCCCGTCATTCCTTGACCCCGCCCCTTCCTCCCTCGACCCCTCAGGCCCCACCTCCACCCCTTCGTCCCTCGAACGAGACTCCAGTCCGTCTAGACTGTCCGCTGCGAAGCTATAAGTGAAGATACTACCAGTGGTTGAAGCCCCGCCTACTGATGATAGTCCCTCCCCTAGGCCCGCCCCATTTGCCCGATTAGTAGCGGTAATGGGAGAGAGGCTGTTGCCTCTATAGACGTCGTATTCGTCAGTATTTGTTCTATCTCTCATTGCACCAAAGTGATGTTTGAGTTCATCTCTGGAAATGGATCTATCTGAAGGCGATGATCTGAAAGTAGAGTTAACGTTAAAATCATAAAAACATTTCAAAATTGATAATTCTCTATATCACAATGCTTATACACCGTTTGGTCATATTTTTTAGGCATGTTAGAGAAGTGGTTAGAACGCTGGATTCGAAATCAATAGATCAAGGTTCAAATGCTGGATAGATAATTATTTTCTGTAGCTAGCTGCATCATTTAGTAAAACTCTTAAATTGACAGCTACTTCTGAGACATTGTTCATATAATAAGAAAATCCAGACGTTCAACGTAACCTTAATGTTATATTTATAAATAAAATATTTAAATATAGATAAATATACGAAGGTAAAGTGCAGGCATTAAGTAATACACGTTACTAATAATTTAACTTGAAAATTCTTTTAAAATTGCACTCTACAAAGACCTATAATGAAAAAATGAGTTTTATATCCAAATTGACTGAAAGAACGATGTCAAGGATGCCAATGAAATATGAAACAAACTCAACATTATCAAGTACATCACTAGTAACAAATTCATTAACATAAATATGCAAATTCTCTAGGATTATAAGTAAAAATAAATTTATAATTAATCATATTAAATAATAAATTAATCGCATTAAATTCTAAATAACAAAATAAAATAAATTAGATTCTGAATGATTATAATTGGAGATAATGATTTTAGTGCTATTTTACTTATAATTATAAGTAAAATAGAATTAAAATCGTTACCAATCGTTACTACAATACGAAAAAAAATTTCATCTATAAAAAAACCTGAAACTAGACGGTGTAATGCTCCGTTGAAACCCTCCCCCGAATGACTCCACACTCCGCGGAGAATCCACCAGTGGGGAGAACCTGACCGTCGGGGAGGGTGGCAGCAAACATGAAGGTGAAGGTCGAGCACCTGAGTATTCCAATCTCTCTCCCGTTAATTCATCAAGGCACAAAACGGCGTCACTCACTTTGGAATAATTCTTCCTGCAACTTTCTGCCGAATAGCCACGAGTGGTAACATTATCCCTCCTGTTGGGACCCTGGGCTAAGTAATCAGAGGAGTTCCCTCGACTGCTGCTCCCCCTGGAGTAGAAGCCGTCGGAGGAGTCGTCAGACTTATGCCCTGTGTTGGTGTTCGGTGAAAGCCAGCCTAGTATTTGATCGTTTACGCTTGGGCTAAGTTTTGAGTAGTCATTGTAAAATCTAGAGGTGGTTCCATCGACGGGTCTGCTGGACCCGATGCAGCCATCGCTTTTACCAACGCGGTAGTTGGAGGGGTGGGTATCGGGGGAGGGATGAAGGAAAGGGGTGGCAGAGTTGGGGGTAGCGGAGTTGGGAAAGGGGACGGCGCATTGAGCATCGGAGGGATTGTAGTGGTGGATGGATGGGATGGAGGGTTTAATTTGTAGCAGGGATGTAGGCTCGTGTGTTTTGTTCTCCATGTGGGGATTATTGGTAGAAAGACGTAAAGGTTTTTCTTGTAAGTTACATCAAAGACTATTTTATAAAAATGAAACTTATATATTTATCTGAATAAATTTCTGAATTAAGGCTCGAAGGAAAGCAACTGAGGAAGTAAACTTCTCTTTATCAGCGTCATATTATCTTTCAGTGAAAGATCATTTATCATTGAATTGTATCAATGAATAGTGTTCATTTGTTTGCTGCATCCTTTAATTGAAAATTTGAATTTAAAATAATTATTACATTTTTCACTCTGTGAAAAATGGTCTGTATTATCGGTTTAATCGTTAAAATAAATTCTATTTTACTAATTTTAAAGTAATTATTAGCCTAATGAAACAAATAATTGAACGAGAAACACTCAAAAATAACGAATAAATCGGTAGACTATTATTTCGCTACATGTTATTATTCAATCATCGTTGAACTTTTAATCGACGATTTATATCGGACAAACTTGACCGAAAAAATATTATTAATTAATTGGTTAGTTAATTAATATAATAATTAAAATAATTAATTACTTTTTAAAAATAAAATCTAACTTCCTTATAGTCTGATTTCAGTTGTTATCCAATTTTTTAAATCCATTTTCACAATGTTTTCTAGAAATTAATTCTCTAATTCATATGCTTCAAACTTTCGATGAAAATTTCGAGGGGGTGAGAGTTAACACCCCCCCCCCCCGCTGCCTTTATTTGAAAAGATTTTTCACAATATCAATGATCAATTGATATTATAATCAATGGATAAATAAATTGATATTCGATATCAAAAGGTATCAAGTATACATTTGAGACATAATCCCCTCTCCCATTTTATTAGACTTTAGCAACGCTACTGACACTATAATTCACCTTAACAGAAGGTGAAGTATAGTGTCAGAATTCTTAATTGAAATAAATTATATCTAAATAATGCTCAAGAAAAGTATTATCAACTTTAAAATATTAACAATGTTATTTTCCAAATGATAAATCATAGGCCAATGCAAATATTTACAAATGAATTTAATTATTCAATTCCATGAACAAAACAGTTTCATCAGAATTACTGTAAAATTGTAAATGAAAAACTGAGTCAACATTTTTAAAATCTTTAATTGTAGTTTTATACGATATAACACGCAATTAAAACTTTGTCAAGTTAACTAAAAGTTCACGCATTCATTGCTACAAATTATAAAACTCACTCGTTAGCTACAAAACTTTACATAATTTACAATAAACGAAAATTAACAAATAAAAAAAAAAATTACAATATTGAAACTCAGTCAATTAAATCTCAACCCAGATTTAATCAACCGTTAAAAGTCAATAAAATGTATTATTCCAAAATATTGCAGTACTTTACCGAGATGAAAATATTTAAAATTCAGTAAACTGACTCCAAACTTTTAAAATTCAATACATTAAATTGGCTCTCAACACAGTCTATTAAATAATTGTCCTTCTTGATTATCAAATCTCTACCAAACTAAAACAGTAGCACAAATTAAACCACTTTATTATCAATCAACGCGTTATAATCAGATTAATTAAATAAATCATGATAAAACATTTATTAAACTAATCGTTATAAAGTCCAGAAATCAATCGACGACATCAAGTGGCATCTGTCCGTGGACTTTCTTTGCGTGTCGCGTCAAATTAGTCCGAAACGTGAATGACATCGAACACACTGAGCAGACGTGACGATAGCGATTTGCACTCTCTGTTAATGGGGCATGAGGACGCGTTGTGTCGTCAACATTTGGATGTTTTATGACATCAACATTTGGATATTTCGCGACATCAACAGTTGGATGTTTCGCGACAGGATTACTTGGAGACACGGATGCGCGTGATTGTAGGATGGTGGACAGTGGACCATGGGGTGTAACAGATACTGCGGAAGTGGAAGGATGGAAAGACGGAAGGTAGAGAGGAGGTAAATCAAGGAATTTCAGTCTGAATCTTTCCAAACCTGACAATTAATAATGAAAGTTAAGTAAGGATTTAAGTATTAATATGAATTAGAAAGTAATATACAGAAAAGTTTGACTGCTAATTACATAAGGAGCCAACCAACAGGTACACACGTTTGGAATTTTGATATTCTGGACCCCCACCTAGTTGTAAGGTGCACTTTTTGGACCTTCTACAAAAAGTACTTATGCTTTTTTATCTTAGGCCCCTCCTAAGTTATGACCAATCCATAGGTAAAATTTAAATAAAAATGTTATAATGGATAATAATAGAAAAATACAATTTAAAACTATTTCTGATAATGATGCTGTGTTGGTCAGATATTTAGTTGCATAGGTTTATTACGCTCTGTCTATGTTAGTAATAACTCTGGCCACCATATCATAGGCATCAATAAGTTAGAATACTTCTAATAAAATTTAAGTTGAACGTTACATGGATTACCGTATTATATAAAAAGTGTCTCACACGCAGCATCCAATCTAGACAATTTACTAAAGAGTGCAGACAGTTAACAAATAGTGAGCATTGACAGAAGAATTACTGAGCATCAATATCCATACATAATTTTTAGCCATTTTCCAATATTTAAAATCTCAGAATTTACCCGGTAAGGACTTTTGGCAAGGTCTACAAGAAGGCGCACTATTGTAGAGCGACCGTCCCATGGAGCTGTGTGACTTGAGCCTGTGTCTCTTAAGGTTTGCTGGCAATGTAAAACTGGCCTCGCAGAAAGGGCAAGGGTATTTCTTAAGCCTATCACTATATTCAGCAGACAGTGTTACTGAAAATACGCAAGGGAAAAATGAATAATTTGGTTCATAATTCAATGAACAGAAAAGGACAATCAAAATTGACAGGAGTGATCTTTTTTGCTTAGTTATAAAGTAATGGTCTAATTTACTGCTAATCTGTTAGAATATACTTTAACAATCAGTATGTACTCTATATTGTATGCATGGCAAACATAAATACGTTTTGAAACTTTGTAATAAATTTTATTAACCTAAACAATTATTTTATTTGCTATAGGGTACTTCACCGTATCTAGCTTGGAATCAAGTTTCTTTCGCGTCAATTTCATTATTATAAGGGTATCAGCAGAAAACACTGCTTTGAAATTCTCGCAAGAAACAGAATTGATAGGCAATTATACGTGGCTAGCACTTGGGCATCACTGTAATGAGTAAAATCTTAAATTTGAAGACAAAACTGAAGATAAAAAGTAGAGCTTTACCACTTTGCCTTTAGACGATTGTGCCGATTACCGATTGTGAGAACTGCCGATTGTGCCGATTGTGAAGCCGATAGCAATTGACTACAGAATTTTTTTTGATGTGTAATTATTGTTTTTCACTGATCTAATTAATGCTTGTAATATCAATGAATATTTATCTGCAGCGGTGCAGTCAGGATTTCACTAAGGGGGAGGG
>JAQIXG010005419.1:0-11479 GCA_034700105.1 Oconnorella tubifera | reverse complement strand
GGGGTGGGAGGGGATGGCAGACTCGCCAAGAAATATTCGTTTTGTGATGATACGGGGAAGGTGAGGGGGCGGGCGTTGGGGGATGTGAGAGGGAGAGGGGGGAGGTGGGGAGGGAGTTGGGGGAGGTGGGAAAGTGTGGGGGAAAATGGGGTAGGTGGGGAGGTGGGAGGAGGTGGGGACTGAAAGTTTACTAAATACTAGATACTTTTTGAGTATTATTGAAAACAGTAACTAGTTGCTCAGTTTTTGTAGAGACTTTTAATTTATTGCTAAGAAATTTTGGGGGAGATAAGGTGGAGGGAGGGCTTTAAGATTACTAGGGCCCTTTAAGTCTCCTCGGGTGAAGGCCCCCTGTAAATGTTAACAAGGGTTTTTCTTAGTGATTAATTTTTATGCTATTTTTCTTGATCCTGTCTTTTTTTTTTATTAAATTAAACTGTCAAAGTTTTTCTGGATGATTTTCACATTCTGTCACTGATGCAGCGTATAGCGTTATGAAGCCTGTACAATTATGCAGCTTTGTATGAGTTATAGATTGTGAACAAATATTGATTGTAATTCTGTCATTTTCCTTGGCAATGAATGATATTTTGTTGTTGTTCCTTTTAATCATTCCCCTCTGATAAAATTATAGTTTAATTATCATTTATTTTATATTACAAAAAAACAGTAAATACCTAGTCGGTTAAAATATAAAGACTTAATAAAGATTCAATGTTATTAAATTAAGATTTTATGTAATTTACTAAAGATTTTTGTTATTAAATAAAGTCGTATATCGTTTAATAAAGTCATATCATTAAATAAAGATTTTAAGCCATTTAATTGCAGAAAATTACAGATTTTGTGAGAGAGAGAAGAGAAGAAGCTATACATGATGCAATATTTCAATATACTCAAATACTTGTATACTCAAATCCTAACCCTAAACCCATTTGTGAAAATGTAAGTTTATTATAATTTAATTAATGATTTGTTGTAAAATGTTTTGCAATGATTCTCATCTAGTCAGTTTGATTCTTAGTGATTTTAGTCTTAGTCATGTCTTACTCATTTATCATGTCGATTTGATGATAAATAATCATAATTATAGTAGTAATCATTTTACTACTTGATTCTAGTCAGAATTTATTTGTTATCATTTCATTAGTCAATCGCTTCAGGAGATTATTTTAATGAGAATATTTTCTAGTCAATATTTCTCTTTAGTCAATCACTTTAGTCAATTAGTTTCTTAGTCATTTTATATGACGCAGTCATACGCTTACATCACTTTGATCTGTTGCATTGAAGTGAAGACAATAATCTTTGAAAGTAGAAATAATATTTAGGCATTAATTTTTAGTGTTTTATTCTTTTATTGGTATAATTGCATTCAAATGTAATTAAATCATCGATTAATTAGATTTAGAATGACACATTTTGTTCTTTTAATCATCGAAATGTCTGTTTTATTTTATATTAAATGATGTCAGTGATTGTTTTATGTCAAATTAGTTTTATGCTTTTTCGTCATTGCTGTGTGAACTTATATTGATTTCTTTCTTTGAATGAAAGTTAGTTTCATATTTAAATTTCTTTTTCTTCATCATCTAAGTCATTATTTTTCTTTTTTAATTGTTTACAAGTTTAGCTCGTTGTTTCTGTAACAAAAAAAATTCGATTTGTTTCATTTACAAATTAAGCTGATTTTTATTAAAGCAAAACTCAGTTTTCTTTACAATTTTCTGTTGAGGAGAAATGTACAAAACTAGGTTAAAAATAAGCGCTATTAAAGGGTGCAGCAAACAATGATAATTTATAAAACTAGAAAGCGATATTAATTTCAAACAGTGATAATTTTTATTGCAAATTGTAGTTTTATCAGACAAGTTAAGCCTATCTTTTCTACATTTTGAGTCTAAGTTAGACTTTATTATGTAATATCTGTAAGTATGCCTATATGTATTTGTTTGCTTTAGTCAACTTTATTATGCAGTTAATTTACTGTATTAAAGTCGCTTGTATTATAGTAATAATTATAATTATGTTAAATTTATTATTGAAGATTTTATCATGTAATAATTATTTTTAGTCTTAAATGTTTATGCTCAGCAGTTTTTGTAATATAAATCTTGTAATTACATATTCTCATTAATAAACTGTGTAGGATATTTTTACTAATGCGTCTTTTAGTTATTCTTAAATTAATGGATCTAGTGGGTAACAAATCGTTAGTAAAAAATATGTTGAGGGGGTGAAGGGACCCCCTACATTTCAGAAGGCTGAAATGTAGGGGGCCCTACATTTCAGCCTTCATTTATTCAGTAGGCCTACAATTAAAGTAATGACTTTAGTTGTAGGCCTACTGAATAAATTTCGGCTATACATTTTTTATATAACAATTTTAATTTCCTGTAAGAAAGTATTTTTATTTTGTTTTGAAAACCCATCCCCCTCCCTATCCATACTTTTTAAAGATCATAATTTAAAAACTATACGAATCTTCATTTAAATCAGTCGTACTGTTATTAGTGATTTAAATAAATAGGGGTTCATATAGTTTATTATGAATATAGTGTTTTCCCTACAGGAGCAATGTGACAACTTTTTTAAAATAGAGCTTAGAATTCAATCTTTCTGTAATTAGGTACAGAAATTTAATTTTAATCAGATTAATAACAGATCCTGCAGACCTAAACTTCGGTTTTTTGTTTATTATCACTAAAGCAAGCCAACAAATTGTAGCGACGAGTGAAATATTTTTTCTTTTCCAATGACGCGGCTGTTAAAGTAAGTGTTCTGCTAAAGAGCGCAACAAGTGAACGAATCATTTGATTGCAAGTATCTAGAAGCTATTATTTCATCTTAAATGATTAAATCTCTCATCAGTTACTGTAGATGACCGTAGACCATATGAACTCCACCCAGTCCACCCACCGGGTCTTGATGTCATTATCAAAATTATTAATTATTGACCACTACTAAAATCAGCAAAATCTACCCAATTAGAGATCGCGTTATAAAAAACACCATCAGATGGACCAATCAGCGCTTCGCTTGCATTCCCAATTCCTCTAATATTGATCTCCGTTGTACCTGTAAATGCGAATAATTTTCTTTTTTTTATTTAATTATTTTTTATCTGCACCCCCCCCCTCCATTTCTGTCGCGGGATTTTATCCGGCGACGGGGGAACTTTCAGGGGGGAGCAAAAACGACGCGTTTGATTTAATTTGATGCGTTTTAGTAATGTTTTGCGGGGTGACGTGGATGTTGTATTGATTATTTATTGCGTTAAAATTCCTTTTATTTATTTATTGCGATGAAATAAATAAAATAGAAAACAAAATGTAAACAAAATAAAGAAAAAGTAGACAAAATTTGATAATATGACAAAAAATACAAAATAATAGATGTACAATATACAATTAAATACAATATAATGATGTAAAGCGATAATGCCTAAAATGCAGACCGGCCGGCTGCGTAAATTACAGATAGGAAATAAATCGATGATATAATCGATGATTTAGTTGCAATTATATTTTACGTGGTATTTTATGCAATATCGAGTGCTGCAACAATTTAGCGCGTATATCATCCACTTATCATCAACTTTATGTGATGTTTTCAGTGTTTTACAACTGGGTTAGTTGCAACCAGGGACGGGACAAAATGTGCTGGGACAAAATGTCCCAGACATGATTTCCGAGAACAAAATGTCCCTGGATAAATTAAGTCTCTGAGTCTCTAACCTTTAAACTGACACTAATCATAAACATTAATCCTAACACTAACATTAACCCATATTAAGTATTTATTTAATATTTCATAGTAGTATTATCCCATGCACTTTCTGTAAATTTTAAATCATTATTTAATAGGTGAGATTTCTAAGCGAATTTCCTAGTAAACGAGTTGATGTTATCCATATATTAAAATCATAAAATGCGGTATTAGAACCGGATATAACCAGTGCAATGGCATCCCTTACTAGTGATATAAATGGTGATGAAACATCCTTGGATCTCAATTCTAAAGATGATAATCCTTCATCCAAACCTCAAAATGATCCAGAATTAAATCCTGCAATTGACTCCAATCACTCGACTGAAACTACAGACCAAAAGGGAATATGTGATAGCGCGTCGGATAACTTTGAAGATATGGATATGTCGGATAAAAAGGATATCGATGCCTCCGGGATAAATGCAGATGATATTAATTTAGCAGAAAACTCAACCGAAACTCCTACATTTGGAGGTAAAAATGATACCGTTATTTATTCAAGTGTCGCGCAAGCAAGCGAGATATCCATCCTGCAGGAATCTATTGAGGATACAAGGGATAGCGCGCCTTTAGTGACGCGGGATGGAAATAGCAGGGATGGATTAGCCACGGCAAACGACATTGGAGATAACGTAGATGCTACTGACGCGTCGGCTAAAAACGCTAGCGGGGGAGATTTGAAAGGGGATGTGATGGATGGGAGGGGGATAAAGGGATCTGGGGATGTAATGAAGATGGGGGGCAGTGATGAAGATAAGTTTGATGCGTTGATTGGGCTGATTAAGTCAGGGAGGGTGAGCAACAAGGAGGTGGTGGACACTGTACTTAGTCTGGTGGGTCAAAGTGTTTATTGTTTAGTTATTAATCGTTTACTTGTTATTCTTTTATAGGCTTTTTTTAAAACAAAAATCAGTGTTATGTCTATAGATAATAATTAGTTAATATTGTATTTAATGTTTTATTGTTATTATTTATATTTACTATATAGATTATGTCTTTATTGTTGTGTTTTCGTTATGTATGTTTACTAATCAGTTATTGTTTGTTATTATCTACAGATAGATAGTTATATGATATCACTTATGTAGGGAATCAATCTTGCAATAGTAATGTAATATGCAACTGATGTAAATGATAATGATGTAATGATAGTGATACTGATAAATGAAACATCTGAATATAAACTATGATAAAATAATGTTGTTCTTAATTCATTAAGTATATGATGAAAGTGATCAATGTATGTTTAAATGCGTAACTAATAAAGCAGTATTCTTGTGTGGTATTTATTCGGTGCATTGGTACTTAAAGCAAATTCAAAATCTAGCCGATTAGTTAAGTGTTTGTAAGTTTTAGTTTTAAGGGTTTTTTCAGTTGTACAAGTTACTGTTGAGATGATTGATAGTTGTGTGAATTTAGATGACTTGTTCTTTAATCTATAGATGTGGTAAGAGCGTGGTACATATTTGCTGGTATTTAGCAAAATGGTCCATTTGAGTAGTTATTGTTGGGTTGAGTTAAAATAGAGTCTGTGTTAGGTTTAAACTGTTGAGTTTAATTAGTCAGGTTCATATATGAGAATGTAATATGGGATTGTCTCAATCTATCTCAGTGATGTTAGACAGTCTATCTGATGTGCTGTCCAAGTGATGTTAGACAGTCTATCTGATGGCTGTCCAAGTGATGTTAGACAGTCTATTTGATGGCTGTCTAAGTGATGTTAGACAGTCTATCTGATGGCTGTCTAAGTGATGTTAGACAGTCTAAGTGATGTTGTCAATTTAGACGATGACAATTTAGTCAACACATATTCTCTTGCAATATTTATAGACAAATTACAGAACCAACCGACCAAACGTTTAATGTTTGTCTATTAAACATTTTCACGAAGAAGATCTCTTTTTAGAAAGAAACCTATATATAGTGTAAAATAATCGTGTTAAAGAAAAATGATAATTAATAAGAAATAGTTGATTCCAATTCATTTCTTTGTTGTTGTTACAATAAGGTGAAATTTTAGTAAGGAACTCAAAGTGAATGCTGTATTTGTTCTCCTTTTATTAATAAATATAATTAAGCGTGATATTTTTCAAAAATTAAAATATTTTGGTGATAAATTTAAAGTAAATGTAATATTTTCGTGGGCCGTTCAAAGTGAATTTTGCCAATGTGTCAGAAATGAGATTTTTTTAAACCTAATTGATGAAAAATTGAGTTTAACATCTTGTAGTCATCATCATAATATCATCATTTATTTAACAGTGATAACATTTGTAATGGCCTCTGGTCGTTAGTGGAGTCTAAATTGAAAACAGTTTTTCGTGGACCTTAAATTATATCATCTATATCTCGGATTTAATACAGGAAATATATAAGATATATAAGACAGGAAATATATATAACATGAAATATATAACGCAGGTATTTTCTTGATTCTTCCTGTCATGTATTTTTTGTTATACGTATTTCCTGTTATAGGTATTTCCAGTGTTATATATTTCTTGTCTTATAATATAGTATATATTTCCTGTCTTATACATTTCCTGTTATGGATATATGTATTCAGCTGTATTATGCGATACATATGAATATGAATGAAAGTATTGTTGAGATCTGATGTGAATGTTTCTATTGCATAAGGTTGTCTAATAAAAGTCTTAATCCACCGTGTATGGACGGTCCATTGGGACTACTTAAGGGTGATGATATTTTTTGTCTCTCTCTCTGGGATGAGCTCTTCTTACAAGAATATACTGAAGAGAGAGAGAGAGAGAGATACAGGCAGAAATGCTAGTCCAAGTATACGGTCTCTCTCTCTCTCTCTCTCTCTCTCTCTCTCTCTCTCTCTCGTTTGTCTGTATTTATAACTTCTCATCGTTGCTTCACTTCCGGTCTGCAATTCCCTCCTAGAACTAAGAACACACACAATGCTGTCCTCACTGTCACGTCCAGTGTGCGTGATTTAGTCATCAAGTATTTCTTAGCCTGGCGCAATGTTCTTAATATGGTCCCCGGTCATTTAGTCGTGTCTCAATTGACCACATCTTTTGATTGGACCTTAATTTATATCTCCCTTTACTTATTATAGTCAACATAGAAAGTATTAATAATTATAGTGATAAAGCATTGTCATCAATTTATTCAATAACCCTAGCCCACCCTGAACCTAACCCTAAACCTGACCCTTACTCTAAATCTAACCCTCAACCTAATCCTAAACCTGACCCTTACTCTAACCCTAAACCTAACTCTAACCCACGTCCCTAAACCTTACCCTAAACCTAACCCTAGTCCGAGTTATAAATAAATTATTACGTAATGAGAACAAAATGAATAAATTTCATCTATTTGCATTCGGTCCTATTTCAACCAATCAAATCGTTTTGTTTTTATATAGTCTTTCACGCTTCATTGACTTCATTCATCCATCACTGACACGATACGCTTCATTGACAATTCACTCGCGAACATCTAATCTGCTGTCAAAATATTACTAATTATTTTTACCAGCCAATTATAATTTTCTGCAATTTGTTATTTATTTTTTGTTTTATTATTTATTATTATTATGTTAAATAAAAGATTTCATTGCGTGATTTTAATGTCAAAAATTATATTTTTGTTATCTGATAAAAATAGTTCTGATCAAATTAGTTGCATCAAAGCCCCTTAGAGAAGTGGTTAAAGCGCTGGATTTAAAATCGATAGGTTCAGGTTCGAATCACAGATATTTCACTCTTTCTCTAACTAGCTGCACCCTTTAGTAAATTGACAGCTACGTCTTCGAAATCGTTAATATAATCCAGACGTTAAACTTAACCTTAAATTTAGAAGCTATCATTTTAGATCAATACTAGATGTTAATTAGACGCTTTAAACTGTTGGATTAGAGTTAGAATTAGAGATACAGAGACTGTATTATTAAACTGATAGATTTGTCTTTTATTTCTAATGAAAATGCTGAATATTTATCGATTAGAAAGCCTCCAGTAATGAGATATAAGACTGGTCAGTGTTATGTACTAATTGATTGATGGAGAAATGTAGCTATATTGAAATCAATGCATTTATGAATGCTATATAGTTTGACATATAATCTACTCAGTTTTTATAAATTACACAGTTTTTACACTTATTTTTAGTATACAAAATATTCAGATTTTTTAATAGTATGCCTTAACCCAAAATCGAACCCTATTGCTAACCTCTAGTTCTAATTCTAACCCAAATTGTAGTCAAAACTAATGCAGACTACGATTAGAACTGAAACACAAATTGCTGATTCTTTTCTGTAACCCCAAACTTAATCTCAATCCCCTGAGTCCTAAGTCCAACCCAATCCTAATCATATACATACTCTCAGTATACAGTTTACTGTTCAATAGTTGCAGCAATCATTGCATATTTTTCGATATTTTTATATTTAAGCTAAAAGTAATGACAAAAAAACGGTGTTTTTGTTCATGATATTTCTAAACATAATTTAAATTTAGATAAAAGAAAGATTACTTTTACAAGATCAAATGATTTCTTTGATATCAGAAATGTTATTTCTTTATTGAACCGCTTTGTAAATATACCCAGTCGTCTGTCTGTATGTATTCGTCTACGTGAGTCCTCTTCTATGTCTGCCTGTCTGTCTGTCTGTGTGATTGTACCCGTGTGTGATGCTGTGCTTTTATGGCTGTGTTTGTATAGTATGTTGCAAGGGTTGAATATTCGGCAGCGAATCGAGTAACTTTATTAGACTTTATTAGTTAATGATGACTAATTTAAATTATGATCTAATTATAGCAGCTGAGTATTAGCTGATCTGAAAGACTTTCCAATTTCTGAATATTCAACCCTTGCAGCATACCATAGGTTCGATATAGTCATATTGGCTCAGCAGTATTGGCAAACATTTGAGTATTGAACCCTTGCAGTATACTATGTATTTGATTGAGCCATGCTGTTAAATTAGCTCTATAAGTAAGTATCTGAATACTCACTCAGCCCTTGCATTATGCTGTGTAGTTAATATTGTCATGCTGCTATCCCAGCCCTAAATAGTAATTAACTGACTATTAAACCCTTGCACTATACTCTATAGTTGATACAACATCGAGGTAAGCAACTGAATATTGAACCCTTGCAGTATTCTCTATAGCTGTTACAACATTGTGTAATCATCTGAATATGGAACCCTTGCAGCATACTCTATAGCTGATACAACATAAGTATCAAGTAGAGCTTCTGAATATTGAGCCCTTGCTTTATACTCTCTATATTTGATGTAGCGACGCTGACAGAAAAGATTTCAGTCTATTTTCTATTGATCTCTTCTGCAGTCAATAGACAAATGCCTTTATATCTAGGCTTCGGTTATAACAAGCCCCGCCCTCTTAGCCAAGCAGCATTTTAGCCCAGCAACCAATCTCTATGTGTAACTCGACGGTATAATGGCTGTTCTACTGTTGGAATTAGGGTTAGAATTAGGGTTTGGATTAGGGTTTTATTAATATGAAATCTGTTTACTTGAAAATGTTAACTTGATCTCATAGGCGTGTTATGTTAAAAGCAACACCTCGCTACAAGCGCTTGTCTCCAGGCTGTTGTATAATTGATTAAGTTAATCATTGGCTATGTGCTGTGTAGAGAGAGATGTCCAGTTATGACTGATTATTGTATCTTATTGAAATATGATTTCTAATATGTTTTATTGCCTATCTCTGTCAGTCACGTGTCAGTTTTTTAGTTTGACTGCTTCCTTCCCCCTTACCTCCCCCTCCCTCCCTCCTTTCCCTCCCCCCATGGAGGAATGAAGCTTAATTTTAAATATTTTTACTAGGGTTAGAATTATGTCAATGAGATGCTTCCATTGCTGTTCAAATGTTAGAATTAGGGTTAGAATTAAGGTTAGAATTAGGGATTAGAATTTTCTGATCACATATGTAATTAAGAAGTTGAAGAAATAAGCTTGGGGGCGGTGTTTGCTAACAATAAGACCTGGCTGTTATTGTTGTTTTGTGAGAATTTAATGTAATTGTTCCGTCAGCCCAGGGACCCTCGCCTTGTTCTATTACCCTATGCCAGATGAGTCAACCGGGGATTAATAAATTACAGGCTCTGTATTTTGTATACTTCTATACCTAATTCGCTGCTAAAATTTGACAGTTATTTTTATATTGATTAGCACAATAGTCATTTCTGCGATACACTACTTTTGCAGATTTATTTTTCAGATTTTTATAAATTTAAAAAAATATAATATCGTGTTTCAATAGAACTGCCACTCTATCATTATAATATATATGAGTTACATGGCAGACTGTATTAGGGTTAGGTTCATTGTGCTATAGAATCTATTCTGCACGCAAAACTGTATTAGATTTGCGGTTAAATATGGTATAGAAGTTACGATGTATCGAGATTGGTATTATTAACGGTCTATCTAGGTCGACATTATATGACATTTGTGATAAATATGACACGTTGTGTCTGAGTCTATGACAGAAAGTTTTGTGTCACAACTGTCATTTGTATCGAATACTGAGTTGTTTTTATAAAAAAATGAGTTTTGTGAAAGATTTTTGCTTAATTTAATTTGCAAGCAATAGTATTGATTTCTTGGTAAAAATTGTCAAATTTTTTATTCTTTTTTGAGAAAAATGTTTATTTGGTACAATAACTGATTTGGAATTGATTAAATATTGCTAGGGGATGTCTTTATATTTGGTACACGGACAAAATGGCTCGAAATGTGTTAACCCGACAAGACGGTCCAGAATTTATTAACTGGACAAAACGGCCCAGAATACAAAACGGCCCAAAAACATAATATAATACCAGGACAAATCAACCTTTACTATTTACTACATAATGCTATCCATAATTAACCCTAAACTTAACCCTAACTTACACAGAATTATTTCTAATTAGATGAACGCAAAGTCTTTGATACATTGTTAAATGCTAAATCTTGTTCCTTGATCAGGGAATTACTGACCCGGAAGTTGTATTCATGCAAGACCGGAAGTAGTTTAGTTTGTGGATCGATCGCTAGTTGTTTACAGAGCATCGATTACTCTCAGCCAATAGGAATGCAGTGTATATTACTGTCAGCCAATGGGAATGCTGTGTATATTACTGTCATCCAATAGGAATGCAGCGTATATGACAGTAAGCTAATAGGAATGCAGCGTATATTACTGTCAGCCAATAGGAATGCAGCGTATATTACTGTCAACCAATAGGAATGCAGTGTATATTACTGCCAACAAATGTGAATGCAGCGTATATTACTGCCAGCCAATAGGAATGCAGCGTTTATTACTGTCATTCAATGGGAATGCAGGTTATATTACTGTCATTCAATGGGAATGCAGGTTATATTACTGTCATTCAATGGGAATGCAGTGTATATTACTCTCAGCCAATCGGAATGCAGTGTGTATTACTTTCAGCCAATAGGAATGCAGTGTATATTACTGTCAGCCAATAGGAATGCAGCGTATATTACTGTCAACCAATAGGAATGCAGTGTATATTACTGCCAACAAATGTGAATGCAGCGTATATTACTGCCAGCCAATAGGAATGCAGCGTTTATTACTGTCATTCAATGGGAATGCAGGTTATATTACTGTCATTCAATGGGAATGCAGGTTATATTACTGTCATTCAATGGGAATGCAGGTTATATTACTGTCATTCAATGGGAATGCAG
>JAQIXG010005418.1:0-11479 GCA_034700105.1 Oconnorella tubifera | reverse complement strand
ATTCCATATTTTAAACAAGTGAACAGACCGTTGACGTTAAATAACTTAGTTACTATTGGGAATCCCGAAATCGATTTTCTATTTTTGGGACCCCACACAAAATCTGGGGGACTCCTAGCTGCGGCAGAGGTGGTTGGCACAGGGCATAATCCAGCTCTGTTTGAACTGTAAAAATGTGAAATTTGACCATATGAGATCAGCTAATTTTAAAGCAAGAAACTATACTGAATACAAAGTTCGCACTGGGGAGGGGGGAGTTATAACTTTTCAGCTGGTTATATTTTAGCGGGCCCCAAATGAAAATTTCCTCAATGGGCCTTTGGGAGTCAGTCCCCCACTGCTCACTAGTTGCATACTGACTGGAATAGTTAATAAAATTCGGATTGCAAAAAGCGCGTTTGGAAAACGTTCCAAGCAACGAGTTGATTTTAAAAACTTAAAATAAAATTTTGTACGGTGGTTGCAACTTATTTAGCTCTACTGAGTTAGCTACAATGAAATAGAACAATAATAACTATTAAACTTATTCCGTAAATTATGCGAAAAGCAAGAACTTTGGGTTCAAACGAATAATCCTTACATTTTTTGTGAAAATGGCGCCCCCTAGATTTCGGAGCCCCAGGCAACTGCCTGCTTTGCCTGTGCCTAAGGCCGGTCCTGCTTCGATGACGTTTTAAAATCTCATTAATAAACTCTTAAAGATTTTTTTTTAAACAAAACACTGACACAATATAAGATTTGGTAATTTTTCTTTTACAAAAATACTTAAGCCGATTTGGATTAAGTAGAATTTACCAAACTTTATAGTATAAGATCACGTTTTATACCTCTAGATATTTGAGAATAAGGAATGAGCGATGTAATTGCGAGATTAAGCCTTAAGGCATATACTTGTTATCCTCGAAGATATGATCTTGGCGTCAAAGATCATCGAGGAACTCTTTCAAGACTTTGGTCTTGTACTAGGACAGCAAGGACTTTTCCTTATGGCCGAGGCCTTGAGGAAAAGTCCTTTGCCTTGATATCAATGAGGCCAATGACCAAATGCAATAAAAAATCAATTATTGTAACAGTAAATGTAGGTATTTTTTGATATTATCATTCAGAATATTAAAATAGCTATAAACGCCTAAATTTGATATTCTTATTTAATGATTTTATTATCTTTGATTTCTACTGCTCCCAGTGGCGTAGCTGGCCATACTGACTGATCTAATGAATAATAATTCCAGCAGTGGACAAAACTACATGCAGTGGCGAAGCCACGGTGTTGTTTGGGGTTGTTCAAACAATCCCACTTCTGAAAAAATGACCCACACAATTTGTGAAAATCTGGAGACTTTTTTATAGGGGGGGGGGGGTGTATGCTAGTCTGTCATTTTTAACTCCGTGCAAGTGTTATGCAGCTTATTGCTGCGCGTATTCGACGTAATTTGATCAATTTTTATAATAAATTTCATCATTTATTATCAATCGTAATATATTATATATCACGATTGATGAATGATGAAATTTGTAAGTGTGTTTCGGATACGAAAATGCTGCACCGATGTCGATACTATTATACCGATACCGATATCGGTGCCGATACCGATAACTCTAACATTATTTATTGATTTTTTTTAAACAACCCCACTTGCTATGAGATGGCTTCACCACTGACTACATATAATACATATAAATAGTATAATTTGCAAATTAAGAGGGGGTGAATAGAAATTATCCCTCCACTGCTTTCCCATAATGACGTCCCTGAACAAAACGATTAAAAAGACAACAATTGACAATTCTTTTAAAATAGGAGGAAAAACTTATAATTAACAAATTAAAGAACAAAAAAACAAAATTGCCTATTGGCAAGAATGACAACTGTTATATAATTATTACGCAACATTAACAACAGTATAATCCTATATTCTAAAAATATTGTCAATTAAATCAAAATTACTTGCAAAAGTCAAATAATATTGACAAATATGCTTACTATCGAAATTCAAACTAATGATAGTGAAATAAGATACAAAATATCAGTTGACATAAGGACTAGCAGAACTAGACTTTAAAATGCCATTAATTGTAGAAACAGAATGTATATATAAAATACTTATCACAAATCGCTTTGTCATTTTAAAAAGTTACATAATAGTTGACGGCCTTCCTCTCTTCATTGTTTCACGGCCATGCACTAGCCTCTGATGTCTTAGCAGATTTGAATTATGAGTAAACTGTTGACCACACAGCTGACAGCCAATCTTGGTCGTCACAAATGTACCAAATGCTGCCGGACTCTCTGCTGATGTGCTATTATAGAACCCACGAACTGATGATGCCACGCTTGCAATAGATGAAGAGATGCCAAACTTGCGAGATCTGTTTCTGAACTTACCAAAGCCGATTTGTTTCTTTGGGATGACAGACGGTCGAGTATAGAATCGGCTTTGTACGCTGAGGTGAGATGACTGAGGGTTTGATATTTCTGACCACTGTCCATAGTAAAAATTAAAATTTAAAATTAGTTCAAAATTTAAACAAGAAGCAAAATGAAGCAAAATCTGCAGTAAAAATTTGAAACTTTACAGTAAAAAATTATCTTTAAAAACACTAGTAAATATTTTACTAAATCTTTTATAACTATTTAATTTGACTATATATTGGACATTATAGAGTTAAGTTAAAACTATGTTCATGGACTCGATAGACATTTGTCTGTGTCCGCTCATTCTTTTAATTTACTCAACTGTTATTGTTATTTATATAAATTGTTATAATAATATGCTATACATTATTGCACTAAAAATATTAGTAAAACTATTTATACAACTAAATAAAATTCTACAACTTTGGAAGAACAATATGTAAGGTATTATTATTACACATGTTCATGTCATACATTAATTAAAGTATTCTCGAAATCGCAAAACACTATAGTACACTAACATTAGCATATATAAAATATCCAGCCATCACTACTTCTTAATTAATTAATCTCAAATTGTCTAGTATCGTAATATGTAAACTCCGAGGCAGGGGCACAGGAGTGGGCGAGGAAGGGGCACAAACATTTAACCCACCTGTGAGGGGTAAATTTTTAGTAATAACAATAAATAATAATATGAAAATAGTTGATAAAAACCATACAAACTAAATAGTTTATACACGGGAAGAAAGCACAATTAATTTAAAAACGTCATAAATTTTTTACATCTTGTTTTGCCCTCTCCACTTTAAAAAACATTCCCATGCCTCTGCTTTGAGATCAATATCTAGAGATGGAAACAACATTGAGATATCAACACAGTTGCGTTGTTAACAAAAAATATTCCGTAAATATTTCATACTTTCATAAACATTTCCAACTTTCGTAACGCTTGGTCAATTGTACAAACAAGCAAAATGATAAATTTTCTGTTTAGTATTTAATATATATAGTTAATTGTTTGAGCAACTTATCAAATGAAGTTTCAATGTAGCATATTTAAATTTACGACTCCAAAGTAGTTCATATGATTGACTAACTGGCATAAAAAAACCACCAATATTATAAGATCCAAATATTTTTCTAAACCAAATTGCTACATTAAACTTAGATCCTAAATAGTTATAATTCTTCGTATTGCCAATTTTTTCCACTTATTTATTTTCAAGAAATATTTGACACTCAGCTGAAACCTTTAAATCTCAACTTCCAATATGAGTTAAAAACATTTTCAAAGTCACAACCCATCAACTAAGCAAAGTACTCCTGATCACTCTTTGGACGTCGGCCCATATGGGTCTTCTTCTGACGTCCGTGTACTTTCACCTGATGTGTCAGTAAGCTGCACTGATGTTTATATTGACACCCGCAGAGGTTACATACGTAGTTTGTGACTGTTAGCTTTCCGTATGAAAACCCATCAGATGCCTGCTTCGCAACAGACTCTGAGCTCTTCATTGACGACATATCAGTTGCGCTCCGTTCTTGGCCTTTGCGTGCTTTACCACTTGGAGACTGTGTCTCATTAAAGTCGTTAAAAGCTTTGTGTTGATGATCTCCAGTGCTGCTCTGCTGAGAGCCTCGTTTGCTGGCTTTGGCATACCCTCTGCCTCTACTTTGATGAGAAGCTAGAGGTCCGTGTTGCACCAAGTCTCCAGAAGTCTTCTGTCAAATAATGAAAACATCCTCTAGAGCAGCGATTCTCTCATATTATGTCAACAGTTTTTCAGCTCTACTTCAAAATTGAAATTGGAAATGATACCAGGTCAAAGAGAGCTAATAAATACTCCCCAAATTCCATAATATATGCTTTAGATTGCCATATCTAACTTAACCCATATCTAGCGTAATATCACTGATAATAAATGCCGAGTTTTGTAAATATACATAACAAAAAGTTAAAGTATTGGCATAAATAGTGCTATAATGACACTGATATTAACTTGTATTAAAATGTCCCATATACTCAAAAATGCAATAGATATCTTAAAATCAATATAGCACTAGAACTTAAACTTAATATTATTAAATGAAAGGATGCAAAAATTCAGCTTTGATATCAGCGAAACTATCACAGAAATGCTATTAACAATAGCTATTAGCAAGATAATACATTGAATAACTAGCTCAAACACGATATTCCAACACACACGTGCACACATGCACATGTATTATGTATATAAACCAGATCTGGACTATATATAGATGATGCTTGTTTATTTATTTCTTAATGTCACTTCAGGACAAAAAGTTATTTAACGACATGTTTTGAATTGAATGTGCAGAAATGAAGTAATATGCTTTTCTTGTCAAAACTAAAGAAAATTATCTAACACTCAGAGCTATATCTCAAGTTTGCATCACATTATGTGATGCCTTGAGAGTAGCATCCAACATTATCTGCATTTACTGCCTTGTATATTCTAGTGCTGGCATGAATCAATCTATGTATCAACATGCAGCCAATAAATCCCTGGCTGAATGCAGAAAATCAAAACTCCAGTGATTTCTTGCAGTATGACTGAATGTAAGAATTAACATTGATGCTCAAAAGGAAATAAAAATCATCAGAGAGTCAGAGAATATTAAGGCATAAAGTTTTGAGTGCCACTGAACACTGATACTATTAAATAAACTAATGAGTACAATGGGACAACTACAAAAAAGCTTAAACCTGTTTTTTATTCACAAACATGCCAACTATAAAGATTTGGTATCAATATTACCTATTTTGTATACACAATAATTATACAATCAATACTATGTGCAATATACTGTATATACTACTGAACGATTTTTGAAAAATAATACATATATTATGAGATATATGAAGACAAATAAAACTAAATTTGCTACCATCATGAAACAATTCTAAAAACTGATAGGATGCATAAGCGTAAAAATTATATATACAGTACATCAAATTTAGTAACATCATATGCAGCAATTTTATCAACATATTATATGTATATCACAAAACTGATGCCATTAACAAATCACTTATAAAAATCTATAGCAAACAGGCTTTCTTTTTATAAGTCACTTTATCATCAGAAACATGCAGAATGATTGACATATCCATAGATAATGTTACCAATATATCATCCTTACAGTAAAACAAATAAATAAAATGTGAAGCATTACACATGAAATATAGCCAGATTCAGCAAGTGCAAGATCATGGATCTTAAGCACACTCCATGAATATTAAGAAAACTGCAGAGTTCAATGATATATAGTGTTATGATTAGACATTTTTAGCAGCAATACAAATACAATTTACTTAATTGATTTCTTTTTAGCTGATTTTACTGCAGTTCATGACAATTTAAAGATTCATCTCATCTACAGTATACATATATGCGTAACTGAGTTAAAAATTAGCTATCTATAAAAACAATAGACTGCAGTCAGTCCAAAATTACAGATTGCGACAGCTTGTAACTCTTTGCCAGAGACCATTCTCATGGAACAGATGACCAATATGCTCCAATCATAATTCAAGTTAGTATTCATGATTAATCTTTTACTTGGCTAAAAAAATTGACTTGGCGTTATACTTTGAGCTGTGTGGTTTAAGTTGTCAGTTACTTTTCATGGTGTAAAGTAACTCATATCAATTAATTATACGTTTTCCTAAAACATTCTTTCAATTAACGCCTAATAAAAATAATAGTAATGAGTGATAAATTAAATTATAGCTTAGAAATAAATATAAAATAAACACAAAGTCCCTCCAATCCGCTTCTGAAACTATTATTGCAATGTATAATCCAGGTATAATTCAGCTGTGCAGCTCATGGTATTTGTGATAAAATACAAGAAAAACCCAACGCTTGCACCACTTTTCTATTTTAATAACATTTGTGATTAATCACTATCAACTAAAAATTATATACATACTCTCTTTCGACTATAAAAAATTAATCTAGATTAATCACAATTTATATTAAAATCATAGCATACCTGATATGATGATGAACCATCACCAGCAGAACTTATAGGATATTGATCCCAGTTGCAAGACTGTCTTTCATCCATATCCCATGCAGGATTCTCAGCGGATCCATCATAGTCCTCAAACTCACGTTTCATATCATAGTCTTGTTCATAATTCACATTATCAGCATTACAGTTATCGTCTTCACCCCCTTCATATTCAAACCCATCACCGTCCCCGTCATCATTTGTTAGATCAACGCTGCCTTTTATTCTCTGCTCATTATTACCGCCACTCTTATCATCATCATATCTGTCTGCACCGACATACCAGCTCTCATCAGTCCTACACACTCTATCACTCATTACAGTGCTTCTGGGGGACTGTCGTCCATCATGCTCCACTTTAATATACTTTGGAATTCTATGTGACTGTTTAACTTTTGGAGACGTTACAGGACTAGACCTTGATAAACTAGAAGGATTTTTCTCTTGCCGTGTATTCTGTGCCATAATCGCAAGAGATATGTTTGCTTTATCATCTGCAGTGACACTGTGACCAGTTAATAATGAGTCTCTTTCTTGACTCGACTCACAGTGACCACTATCACCAAACATTTCATTGACATGTACAACAAAGACGTCTGTATCAACTGTGATACCAATGACGCCTTCAATCTTAAGCTGATTTGAGAATGTCAGACCATTTTTACAGAGCAGTGTCACAGTGTCAGTTAACAAAGTACGAACACGTTCGTGTTCTGGCTTCATTGTCAATAATTAATTGAAGATTACAGTACCAATAACTAAATTCGAAAATAACATACATAAAATAAAGTAAACTATAATCAACTTGCAATAAAAAAAAAGTAGGAACAATGTATCAGTTTTAATATAACAGTATAGTTTTAATGGCAAATAATACTACAATATTATTTTTTGATATCATATGAACATTGCATATTACTTTTTGGTTTTATTTATTCAAAACTTAAATAATCTTCTTTCTCATTTTTCAATTATTTATAAAAATCATTTTTCTGGCTAAAACTCCAATTTCTTCCACTGCTCATAAAATATAAAAGATTATGTATAACCATGTTTTTTGCTATCAATGATACAGCATTCAAGTTCAAATGTAATATACATCCTAATGCATTCTACATCCCATAACACTGCACAAATTTTCAACTCCCAATGATTCTCTATACCAAGGCAAAGTGTATCCCGTGGGCCGCACCCGCCCAGGCTTTTAGCGCGCCCAGGCTTTTAGCGCGCCCGCGGCACATAAAAGCCACAAATGAATAAAATGAAATAATTGAGAGTAAAAAAATAAATTAACTAACTATACTAAATATTATACGTATTTCGGCTCTGGTTACGCAACACATTTAGTTTTTAGAATAAAAATAACACCACGTATTTAAGAAAGGATTAGAAATACAATAAAACAAGTCTCGTCGTGAAATGTGAAATTCAAATTACATCGAACATTTTTAAAAAAATAATAATTTTATGTTTTAGCGGTGTTTCTTTAATTTTCGTTCATACAAACGCTGATATTTTAAAATAAAAGTAAAATTCAGCTAAATTCTCTGAAAATACCTGCAAACTGTTTCAATAGCACTAATCATGACTCTAGTTACAATCTAAGGCTGTTATTCGGTTTCGCACCTCACCGAGTTAGGGTTAGAGATGATCTAGGGTTAGATATTGGGTTTAGATTGTAACTAGTCATGATTAGGGTTATTGAGACGAATCAGACGTAATTTTCAGTTATTTTCAGAAAATTTAGCTGACTTTTATTTTTTATTTGTAAACTATCACCATTATTAATTATTTAATTATCGCCATTTTATGAGCGATAATTAAAGAAACACTGATCAAAACATAATTCTTTTCAAAAGTGTTCGATGTAGTTTGAATTTCGCGATGAGACTCGCTTTATTATATTCCTCGTCATTTCTTATACATGTGCTCTTATTTTTATTCTAAACTCTTCATGAGGTGCGTAACCGCAAGGGACCCCAATCTAAATCCAAATTCTAACCCTAAACCATCTCTAATCTTAACTCGGTGAGGTGATACCGAAACCTATACCAAACTATACCAAATGCTATTCCTAATTCAAAGAATTTTGTTATATTTCATAAATATTTTGAATGAACTTTATCCAGTTTCTCCTATTGCATATTTAGTTTATCAAAGTCTCAATGTTTAAGTTGTTAACTAAGAATCGATAAATAATAAAAAAGTTTATAATTGACTTAATTTTTGTCTATATTAATAAAGAACAAAAAACATTCATTTACAATAATTTTAGCATCTGACTTTGATCATTTTACCCTTTCTCTAACCTCTCAATATTTCTCTCTTTCAACTCTCCTGGTAGGAGAGTTGAAGGAGAGAAGAGCGATTAAATCCGCCAATAGTCCAACCGCTTAGCTATCGTATTTGATAATTACGATAGCTTTCTTTTTTGTATCGAAAAAAGAAAAATTTCCGGTTATATCGCCGATGGCGGACTGTTTTCTTTTTCTCGTGGAGAATTATTTTTATTTTCTAATTTTATTACAAATATAGAAATGTAAAGATACTTTGCGAATTATTTGCGAACTTATTTGCGAAATAACTTTGCGAATTATTTGCGAAATAAGTTTTAATTAGATATTATAACTTGTGCAGTTAATTAAGACTATACAAAAACAAGCGAAATGTCGTAGCGGTTTGTCATATATTAGGCGAAGTTTGTATAGTATTTCTTTGTATTGTATAATATTTCTTTGCATTGTATAGTATTTCTTTGTATTGTATAGTATTTCTTTGTATTGTATTGTTTAATTAGGTGCACCCTGTTAGGTACGCTCCACTGGGAACTTACCGGCCGGCAGTAGCTACAGGCTCGCCTGTGGCAACTGACAGAGGTTTTGTCCTCTGGTCCTTAAACCGCTGGGACACGTCGGGGCCAAGAAAACTCTTATTCCTGTTTCGCTTGCACTTGTTAATATTAGTAGTGTCTTGTACCTATAGGTTATGTATTATACAAAGCATTAGCTTAAAAATAGTACATAATGTTATGTAAAAAAAATTATATATATTTTTTATAATTAATATATGGTACTAATATGACAACAATAAATAAACAGTCTAGAAAGGGGTCCATTGATAACGTAGACATTGATAAGCCAACTACAGCTTGCTTAAGATGTAAAAATGTCATTAAGAAAGATGACAGGGGAGTGGAGCGTGACATTTGTGGAAACTGGTTTCACATAGCTTGCGAGGGTATTAGACGTTGTCTCAAAACATGTTGAGTCTAAATTTCAAAAAGTATCTAGCAATATAGTGCAAGTAGAGAAGATGCTTGAAGATACTAAGCAACATGCTTTGGAAGAGAAAGACAGGCAATCACGTAGTAGTAACATCATAATTTATCGTATACCAGTATAAGGTAATGAATAAAGAGGAGACTAAATGTCTTCACTGGTTCTGCAAGGATTGTGAACAGGACACAATAAGCACAAGCAAGGTAATCCACACACTTAAGATTAAGCAGGAAAATCTAGAGAAGGAAATGGAACAACTTAAGATAACTGTCTCAAAACAAGAGAGTACAGTACAAGATCGTCTTAGCAAAGTTGGCGAAGAAATAAAAAGTATTGTTTCAAAACAAGTCAAGGAAGGCAATGAAATTCAACTGAGACGCAACAAAGAATGATGCTATGACTATGATGGACAATAAATTTGAAAAACATGAGAGAACCATTCCAACTAAAGAAGAAATCATTACAATGATTGAAGTTAAATTAGCTGAGCACGATTTAAAGACTGACGATAAAATACAAAATGGAAGTTGTTGGGCAGACGTTGTCTCAAAACATGTTGAGTCTAAATTTCAAAAAGTATCTAGCAATATAGTGCAAGTAGAGAAGATGCTTGAAGATACTAAGCAACATGCTTTGGAAGAGAAAGACAGGCAATCACGTAGTAGTAACATCATAATTTATCGTATACCTGAGGGTACTGAAAGTAGAGATGAGAGATTCAAGCAAAATATGAGCTTTTGTCATGAATTGATTAATAGCGCTCTAAATATAGATATACAAGAAAATGACTTAAAGAAAGTTCTGAGACTAGGGAAAAAAGGAGATGCCTCAAGACCTCTATTAGTTAAATTAAGTGATAGAAGCATTAAGAATAGAATAATGGAGTCATTACATAAGCTTCAAGATGCTGACGATAAATTCAAGAACATATCAGTAACACACGATATGACCAAACAAGAACGTGTTGAATGCAAAGATTTGGTAGTAGAAGCAAAAAAGAAACAAAATGAGGAAAAGGGGGAATGGATATGGGGGTAAGGGGTGTACCAGGGATGATGAAGATAATCAGAATACCAAAGAAAAATTAATAAATAACAAATCATTGAATGTTAATAATAATAAAAGTAATGATGCATCTATCAATATGAATGTTTTGTATACAAATGCAGACTGCTTAACAAATAAAAGAGCAGATTTAATTCTTTATCTTAATAGTTTAATTGTAAAACCTAACATAATAGCCATTACAGAGGTAAACTCTAAAAGTTTGAGAAAAAAGATGCACGAGAGTGAATTTTCACTTGAAGGCTATAATCTTTTTAGTGTTCATGTGGGGGAGGGAAAATATAGAGGTATTATTATATACGTGGACAAAAATTTAGTTTCGTGTCAAACGGAAGTAGATTTTATATTTGATGAATATATATTTATTAACATTACTGATAAACAAAAAATAATATCTTAATAGGGACTTTTTATCATAGCCCTAATAGCAGTAGGGATAACGATGATGCTTTATTTAAAATACTCAATTTTGTTAATAATTATCAAAGTAAAAAATGATTACTAGGTGATTTTAATTTTCCAACCATTGAGTGGTCCAATTGGACAGTTAATGGCAAAAGTGATGGTAATACTAGTGAGGAAAAATTTATTGATTGTCTTAGAGATGGTTTTTTACTCCAACATGTTACTAGCCCTACTAGAGCTAGAGGTGCAAATAATGCTCACATTTTAG
>JAQIXG010005417.1:0-11480 GCA_034700105.1 Oconnorella tubifera | reverse complement strand
AGTCTAATTAATTTTACGTTTTTATCCATCATCACGTTTTATTGATGGGGCGGCTTGCCGCTCCTGAACCGCTAGTTTGGTCTATATTGATAATATTGAAGTTTTATTAAGTTATATTAATGTGTTTTTATTTTTTCTGTTAGGGTTATATCGAGAGACTTAGAGGTCTGATTAGGGTTAGGGTAACGATAAATAATCTTATTACTTAAGGATTGAGTAGTATTATACGAATATTTATCTGTAAAATAAATTATATAAAATCATTAATTTTTTATTATTAATCGATTGAGAAGAATACAATAATTTTCAAGTATTCAAATATACCACGACAATGTACGATTCACATTAACTTAACCCGGATATAAAAAAGCTACCTAGCCTTACGTGCAATTAGCAAGTTAATTAGCTCATTGACTAATAAGCATGGTGATGCAGTTATTATATATACTAGGTCTAAAGCCAATTTCTAGTAATTAGTTATTATGCTTATTAACTAACAAACCGTTCAATGTCATTGTTCAATTTAGTTCTTAGTATATCCTTGTTAGATTTCTTTAATAATTTCAAATCAATCAGTTAATGCTAATTAGGCCTACATCTGATAGAAAAAATATTCATAACACTTAGTATAGATAGGAAAAATAGAAATAAAATGAATTCGTTTTAAAGTAAATAAAATGATAATTCCTGAAAATAAATGACTTTAGATGACTATTTGAGTTAACGCGAAATATTATTCCTTATAATAACCGAATTATAATAACAATATTATTAATAACAACTGAACAATTTAATGGCCTATGCATTGCCAATTAATTCAACATAAAATACTACATAACTTCAATCTATTAGTATTTTAGTCATATTATATAATATATTTAGGCCTATTATAATTAGGCCTATACAAAATGGAAAAATCTTCCATTTATTTAATTTTGACTAAATTCATTATCATCGCGCTGATGACTATAAATGCTGATAGTGACGTTATTTCTGCGCAGACACATTTCAAAGGTTTGATTTTTGCCAAATTGTTTATTTTATCTATTGTATGGAATAAAAATTAATAGATTGTTGTGTTTAAAATCGGAGATGGATCAATTGTTAAATTATTTGCCTTGATTTTCTGGAACATATGGAACGCCTTTCTTTATTTTGTTACAGCTTTTTTACCTGGGGGGGGGGGGTTAAATACCTTCCCCCACCCATCACAACAAGTTGTAATCGAAGTGAATTTTGTAGTTCTGAGAAAATAATTGGATAAATAAAATTTAGTATTGATGTTTTGTAAGTGGATTATAATATCGATGTAGTGAACAGAATATTTGGGCAGAAACCGAATAAGCCGTGTTTTAATATGATTCAGAAAATAGTTAAAATTCAAAGCATTGACTTTAAGTTTGAGTCTCGCTCTTGATCCTTGCCATAGAAAATTTCCAACCTAATGTCGAAGATTTTAGCTTTGAACTCAAATAAATTAATTTTCTCATGATCTTAAAATGTTTTCATATTATCACCGAAATGGCTCAATTTTACTTTTTAAATTTTACTCATACATTTAACTTATAATTACACTGCATAAAAGATTAAAAATCTTAATGCGTTTCTACTTTATATTATACATAATGCATATTGTTTTCGAAAATAAGATATTAATGTTTATACAAGAATGATGCATGAATCTGTGACAGAATGTGAAGGCAGCGAGTCAATATCTCTCAGTAAATCAGGCGGCATCAGCAACCACCACGACTACTATCGGAAGATGTACACCAACTGCACCCTGGTAAACAAACATCTGGTCATCACCCACATCACCTCAAACCAGGATCTTAGCTTCCTTAAACACATTCGCGAGATCCGCGGCTCAGTGGTGATAGCGTCGAATGATGTGGATACGGTCCCTTTGATAAGTTTGGTGATTATTCGAGGGAAAAGTTTGTATGTACAAGAAGGTGATCAATATGGATTGTATGTGGGAGATAATTATGGTCTGAAAGAATTACAGATGCCAGCTTTACAGGGTGGGATAATATTGACATCTTTATTCAAAGTGGTTATTAAAACTCTTTATTAAAACTGCTTATTAAAATGCTTATTAAAACTGCTTATTAGAATGCTTATTAAAACTGCTAATTAAAACTGCTTATCGAAATGGCTTAGATGTGATAAAGTTCAATATTGTGATTTTAAGTAGGCCTACTTAAATTTGATGATGATATAATTTAGAATGAAATGAGTTGCTGTTTATTTTGTGAGGTATGGATTAGGGTTAGGTATGGATTAGGGTAATAACTTTGATATTATCAGCATGTTGAATAATGTTAATTCTGTATAGAAATACTGAATGGTGACGTCATATTCAAGAACAATAAGATGATGTGTTTTGAAGAAACAGTTGACTGGCAGTACGTGCTAAATCGTCCAATGTCCAGAGCAACTTTTATACGCGATCCTTCAATTGTTGGCGACTCTAACTGCAAACAAAGTGAACGTTTGTTTCAGTTTTCATTTGAATTAAAACATTTTAATGTCTGCTTATTTTGTTTATTTTACTGAGAAATTGAATTAAATTCGGTAGCATTCTGGTAGTATAGAAACTTTGTGATATTTTTCTGCCCGACTTACTTGACTTTCTTCAAAAATTACGAGCCTCCTAGATAGTGGTGTATCCAGAAATTCACTAAAGGGGGTTCCTCGAAAATGGAATCTGGAGTGATGGCTTTTTATGTTATCCCTCAATTTTAGTTATTTGATTTAGGTATTTCCAACTCAAAATATGCGCTACATCGTCACAAAGGAGGGGGTTCACAATAACAAAAAAATTGACATCCATTGGAGGAGATTATAACCTCCACAACCCCCCTCCCTTGCTTACGCCACTGCGCCCTGATAAATGAAACTATTTTATACAACACACAATACAACAATTGTGACGTTTAAAGTTGTTTCTAATGTTACTTATTTGGTTAGTTTTAATTTGGTGTGATTTGTTTATTTGTATACTTTTAGATGCAACATTAGTTTGTCATGCTTCTTGTCAAGTAGGAAATAAAAAACATTGTTGGGGAACTGGTGCAAATATGTGTCAAACTCGTAAGTAAATACTTTTATTTTTCTCTATTTGTATCTAATTTTTCCTCTAAAAAGTATTGAATAACAACATTCTTTTAATGTCTATAATATTACTTTGGAATTGCGATTAATGTCTTTCCGCAACAATCATCTGGAATTTTCCAAAACTGTCGTTTGTGTTTTGGAGAGGGGAGGCAGGATTTTAGATCTTGAAACTTGACAATTTCCGATATGCTTTGCATCTAGTTTTCTTTTATTCTTTTTCTGTTTTTTACTTCAGTGACTAGTTTGAACTGTCACAGTTCTTGTACACAAAATGATCTCAGATGTTTTGGGTCACTTTCCAGTCAGTGTTGCGATTTTGAATGCGCGGGGGGCTGCACGGGGACCCAGGGAAGAGACTGTCTGGTTAAAAATAGTTCATTTCTTTTGATTCTGTTGTTTTAATAATTTAAAAATAGGGCTGGTATAATCAGCTGCAAGTCGAGTCTACAACAACTGCAGATATTTATGCTTTAGTACATTTTTGTTCATGTAAATTTTAATTTTCTATATTACATATCAAAGATAAATTTATTACGAAAATAATAATAAGAGATTGAAATTATAGGATAAAACCACAGAATAAAATAAATATACATTGTATAAACGGAATAAATGCGGGTCAAATATTAAAATAAACTGTACTAGTCATAAAATTATTAAAAATACTTTTAGTTACTCTCATAAATTGCAATTTTAAGAGTTACCTTAATTTTTATAACTTTTTTTAAATTTTAATTAATATTTTTAATTGTTTTTGTGTTTCAGGCGTGCAGATCTTTTGAGAACGATGGGAAATGTGTTCCAGCTTGCCCGCCGAGGGAAAAACTGAACATGATTACCCGATTGGCTGAACCTAATCCGGACTTTAAATATCAGCGAGGGAATAAATGCGTACAAACTTGCGGTATTTATAAAATAGTTTATTCATTAATGTCTAGTTTAGTTTTATAGTTAAACAGGAAGCCTGTTTAACTATAAAACGAATTTTAGCTATATACCGGTTAAACTGTGCAAGGCCCTTGGCAATTACAGCTATTTCATTTGATTACAGCGTCATCTGTTTTTAATGACGTCACGCTACTAAAACAAAATCATTGCGTAATTTAACTTAATTTTAATGGACATATGTATGGATTCTGTACATCATTGTGTTTTTTGTTATTGAATTTTAATTTGTTGCTTTTCAGATAATATGAAGTCTGAGGGTGACCTATGTGTTCCTCAGTGCGGCGATGGATTTTATGAAATACAAGGAAACGGCACGTGTGTTCCATGCACTCCAGAAACTTGTATCAAAAGTTTGTATTTTATTATATATACTGTATTTTATAGGTAAAATCTCCATAAAACTCTTTAATATTTGTTTATATTTATTTAAGTCTGCGACATCGATGGTTAAACAGACCATTTATTGATTGATAGTTGTTTATATATCAATTACAATGTAATGCATTAATGTTTTTATGTGCTAAATTAAAATAGGGTTTATTCTTAATATTTTTATATGCTAAATTAAAAAACAGCTTTTCTTCTTTTGCAGCTATTAAGAGATGTATAATTCAAGACGGTACTCATGTAGATAGCAGTAATATTGAAATTTATCGCAATTGCACTCATATGGTGGGTTCTGTCATCATTTCTAATATTACATTTCAGGGGTAAGCTTTATTAAACCTTAATTATATAAATGAATAAATATTGATATAAATGATTTAGCTGCAAATTCTAGGACGTTTCATCAAAGGACGTTTTGTCAAAGGACGATTCGTCAGCGGATTGTTTGTCAAAAACTATTCTTATAACGGACGATTCTTATAACCCCTAACCATAACCATTACCCTAACCCTAACCATAACCTGCACACTAAACCTAACCCTAAATGTAACAAATATCCTTGACGAACAGTTCGTTGACGAATCGTCCTTTGAAGAAACGTCCGCATACCAATTTTATGATATCATTATGGAAAAACTTTAATACCAGTATCTTATAATTAAACTCATATAATACCTATATTTATTACTTATACAATTTTATTGTTAATAATAATTGCATAAAAATGATTGTATCATTTACCAATATTTGGAAGACAAAATTTGATTTATTCAAATCTTTAATTACATCTTATTTGCTAATAGATAAATGAAATTTATTTGTAGTAAATCTAATTCATACATTGAATCTACCGGCAATGTACAGACTACTTAGCAAAAGGGGCGTGGCTTGGTTAAACCAGGGACCTCGCTACAGCGTCTATCATATTTATTTGTTTATTGTTTTAGCAATGGTGCAGATGTGAGAGGCCTCTCTCTTGACGAAATGAATGTATTTGAAACTTTGGAAGAAATTTTGGACTTTCTTTTTGTCGATGGTTACACACCTGAATTTAAGTCTCTTTCTTTCTTTAAAAATCTACGAGTTATCAGTGGTCAGGCTCTTTACAAGTAAGATACAGTTTTGTTATAATTTTATATATGTAGTTTATAAGTAAGACGGTCCAATTTGGTTGTCATTTCTTTGGTATCACAACAATAATTTGTATATTGCCTTTTTGTATGTGATAGTTTTTATATATTACAATAACTTTGCATATACAGACAGTTAGTCAACTCTAGGATTAAGGCTAGGATCTAAGGATTAGTGGGCTAGGGTTAAGATAAGGTTTAATGTTAGAGTATAATACAATATATTCAGAGTGGACAAACTATCGGTATGCAAAAAGTCAATATAAAATTCTGTATATTAAAAGTCTGTATTAGTCTGTATTAAAAGACATATTATTCCAACAACATATTTCTTATAATATATTAATATATAATATTTAACAAATACCCTATTTCTTCTAGTGGTATATTTCAATATGAGATATAAACAATTAGTTTAAATCGCTGAAATGGGCACCTTCATTTAATGTTCAATAAATTGTATAATTGAGTCAAAAGCAATATTTTTATAATTTTTGGCAGTATTCCTGGTCAACAATCTTCACTAATAATTCAATCATCAAGTTTAGAATATTTGGGTCTGTCTGCTTTAAAAGAGATTCGAAGTGGAAGCGTTGTTATTAAAGGAAATAAAAGATTGTGTTATTTAGAACAAGAAGGCATTTTTAGTTCAATATTCAGCAGAAAACAATTGCAACAAAGATTTATTGAGAATAATGCTAATGTTAATGAATGCGGTTTGTACTGATTTTTCATTCTTAAATAAGCCTTTTTTTCTTTTTTAGTAGCATTGCATACATACAGTTATTTCATGAACTTTTTCGGATGTTATATACGTAATAGTTTGGCTGAAAAATATATATCTGTCTGTATCTAAGTTAATGAAATCTTGCTTGAATTTACAGAGTAAAAATTATTAGTTATTTGATTGTTGCTTTAATGTTACATCAGCACGCATAGTTATTTAGTAAAAAGAGCGTGCAGAAAGCAAGTGATGAGTGAGCAGTTTACTCTAAAATAGATCCTTCTTTTAATCGATCAATCGCTTAAAAGATCTATTGTTCATATATATCATATACTATCATAAACTATCATATACCTTCTTCTATTAATATTGACTCACTAACTGAGTGATTGATCGACCAATCGATTGATTAATCATTCAATCGGTCACTCAATCCATCAGTCAATCAATCACTCAGTTAGTGAGTCAATATTAATAGAAGAAGGTATATGATAGTTTATTGATATATATGAACAATATATAAATAATTTATTCTAGTATATTAAGGTACATTGCGGTATATTAATGTATATTAAGGTATATTAATTTCATAATTACGCCATCAAATGTATATATTTTATTTAACAATATTTATAATCTGATATAATTTTTTTCAGCCAGTCAAAACAAAATCTGCTCCTCAGAATGTTCAGGGGGCTGTTGGGGCCCTGGCCCGGACAAATGTATTAAATGTAGAGGTCACCTTTTTGAGAATACTTGTTTAAGTTCTTGTTCAAATCCCTTGCAGCCGATGTATAATTCTACTGACGCGGGTGTTTTAACATGTCATAGATGTCATAATGAATGTGCTATAGGCTGCAGTGACAGTGTATGGCATTTTATGACACTTATTTATTTTAAATATTTAATTATTTGAAATTATTTGGGATTTAAATATATTTAATTAATTTAAATCATTTGAGAGCAAAAATTCCGTTGAATTTGATTTTTATATTTTATCAATGCCGTTGTTTACATTCACACATATATAGTGTGCTCATATGAGTCTACATTTCTTTGTCTGCAAATTCTATTTTCTATTTAGATATATTTATTATTTAATTATTTAATTATATTTATTATTTTTAAATAAAATAATATAATTGCAAAAGGAGATTAAGACTAAGGAGATTAATGTAAGTGGTTGATTTTTGACAGTGGGGAGGGGGGTAAAATATTTAGCAACAGTTGAAAAATATCCCTGGGTTAATTAATATTTAATTATTTACGTTTTTATTATTAATTATTATTAATGTTTACTATTGACATTTATTTCCAGAAAGCTACTGATTGCATTAAATGTCGCAACGTCTACTTACAAAATATTGACACAAAGCTCTGCCGTCAATTCTGCCCCAGTGACATGTACCCTGACACGCTAGGTCAGTGTCAACCGTGCCAGGAGGATTGTGACGGGGGGTGCACAGGCCCCGGGTTGCATCCCGGGCAGGGGGGGTGCAATAGTTGTTACCGTTATGTCGATGGAACTAACATGTCGTGTAAGGCTAAAACGACCAGTGGATGCGGTAGTGGGCTTTATTACAAGGATAAAATGTTTAGGGTTAGGATTGAGGGGAAGACGATAGAAAAGACACTGGTATGTTGATGCTACTTTGTTTCTTTATATTTTTTTATGTTTTTAATTTTTTAGTTTGTTTAAGACATGTACTAATTCTAATGAAGTTTTTAGGATTTTAAATTTTATGATATTTATTATATAAAATTGCATTTTGTCAATATATATAAACTTAATATATATAACTATAATAATAATAAATATATATAACTATTAATATGTACAGCTTTATTTTAACAGAGCGTTTGCTATAAGTGTCATCCTGAATGCAACACTTGTGAGGGAGAGAGTAATATTCACTGCAAAGGAGATTGTGTAAATTTAAGAGAAGAGAGTAAATGTGTGAGTAATTGTTCTTATGGTTTTTATTCCGACGAGTCACTCAACGCGACTTGCTCGCGGTGCAATAAAGATCAGATACACAGAGAGGAGTGCAAAGATTGGAGACCCTCTAAACTTTCGCCAGAGTATGATTTTTGTGTTTTATTGGTTTTTTGTTTTTTTATTTTGTTTTGTATTATATTTTAACTTTTTAGTGATAGTTGGAGTGGGATGTTTTATTTTTAAGTTGAGATATTGACAAGGGATGTAACAAGTTAGAGAAATAACTCAAAGAGAGAGAGAGAGAGAGAGAGAGAGAGAGAGAGAGAGAGAGAGAGTGTCTATGCGTGCGTGTGTGCGTGTATTTGCTGTGCTATGAATTGAATCAGAATCTTCGTGAGTGATTTGTTAACAAATACTGGCATAAGATCTCTTTAATATCCTGTATAAATAACACACTCGTTTAATTATACTATTGCTGAAGTATAAACTTATTTAATCCAATAATGATCATATTATTAGATCTAACAGTTAAACAGTGCTGTCTTTTCTATAGAATGATAGCAGTGATAACTGTGGTACCTTTGTTGCTACTCGGTGCATTCATTGGGGCAATTCTTGGTTGCATAAAAATGAGACAAAAGCGCCAAAAAACTAAACAGAAACTCATGGACGAGGTCTAATTGAATTTAGATATAAATCATAATAATTTTACTCCTAATATATTTTCTTAATCTATTTAAAGCAATTATTGTAACATAAATATTATATTTCATCTGAATTATTATCCTGATAAAAATGTAGCATACAATAGGCTTACACAGCAATTCTCATAATATCTACTAGAGCATCATCTTCATTAACTTGTTTACGCTTTTTCATAGTTAGTTATAACTAAGTATAGATTGCTAACTGTAGAAAATTAATCCTCCCCTTATAACTCCAATATAAGATATCATCTCTTTTGTTAAGTCTGACAATATATGTGCTAACAACCCTTGATAACATGTATTTTCTTATAATATTAGTTATAAAATAAAAGCAAACGATAACGCTTTATAAAATAATAAGGAATCATATATGTGTTTGCATCGCACAAAAAATTCATTTTATTACAACATAATGGACAAGTAAGTCATTATGTCAAGAAAATATTGATCAACAAATGATTTATCACGGAAAAAATAAACAAAGAACTAACATCGAGAGGAAGAAGAAAGCATGTAACAATTCCTGTCAATTTTTTCAAAATTAGAAGCAAACAATTACAAGAATCCGTAATAATTTCTTGTAACTGTTGGTTAAGGAATAGATTTATTTGTAAATTTATTTCAGATTCCTATGTCAAGTGCTGGGGGGGACACTGATAATTCTTCCATTCGACTAATTGAAGAAACCGAACTGAAAAGAGGAAATAGTTTAGGATCCGGTGCATTTGGAACTGTCTATAAAGTAATCTTAAAATTAAAAATAAAATATATTTGTACATTTAGTTTTTTAACATTATTGTTGCGTATTTTGTAGTATTTTAACATTTAGAAATTCGATATTAATTTCATGTCAATTTCATTTCTAATTTTACCAAAAAAAATTGTTTTATATTTAATTGATTAAAACCAGCGATAATTTTTATTCACTTTCTTTTCCTAATTCTTTTTAAAAGAAAATTCCATCATTTTAACTGTTATTTTAAAACTTTAAACATCTTCACTTAACCATAATTTATAATCATTATTAATAACAATTTTTACATCTTAATCTACCACGTTATAAAATAACTTTATTTTGGATGTATAATAAAAAGAAGCTGCTCTCAAGTATTTTGTTTCTTTATTTATATTCTCAACTCATCGCTTTTAAAGGGTGTCTGGATTCCAAAAAAAGAAAATCTACGAATACTGGTAGCTATCAAGACCCTAAACCAGAGCTCTTCTATCGCAGAGAATACAGAACAAGAACTACTAAAGGAAGTGCGTAGCATGACGTCAGTCCGTCACCAGTATTGCATACGTATATTAGCAGTATGTATGACATCAGAGATAAAGTTAGTGACGCCATTGATGCCGTATGGATCGCTGGTGGAATATCTGATGAAGCAGAAAAATTGCATCGGATCAAAAGCGCTGTTAACATGGAGCGTGCAAATTGCTAGGGTTGGATATTTTTATAATTTTATGAGAGTTAAGAAATGAATTTGTTAACATTTTACGAAAAAAGTGATACTAAAATAAAACTACTTTATTTACATTTGATCATATTACATGTAGCTTTTTTAAATTTAAGTTTAAGATTATTAATTTATTACTGTTTTACGAAAGTAAAACAAATGTAGTTTTATTTTAAAATCTTCTGCTTTTAAAGTTGATGCGAGATGTTATAAAGGTGTCGTTTTAAGTTTACTTTATATTCATTTATTAATTTTTTCAGATAATAAATGTTATTATCATTGTGATCATCATCATCACTATCATTACATTAATATTATGTAGTGTTGATCAGACGCACTAAACACTCAAGTTAAAATAGCAATCGTTTCATCCCTCCCCCGCCTCCACCCAAAAAAAATAAAAAGATCTGATTAAAGAAATCTAAAAAAATTTGTTTTTCTCTGTAGGGTATGGAGTATCTAGAAAGCAGGCAAATTGTACATGGTAATCTGGCAGCAAGAAATATTCTCGGTAATTGAATTTTTAATTTTGCAGTTTTTTTTATGTATATCTATTAGCTGTAGAAATTAAGAGACTTGTTAAACAGTTAAAAGGTGCAGCAAGTTACCGACTATAAGTCAAAGAGTGGACTCTAACACTAGAACTCTTCGTTTTGAGTCTATAACTCTAACAATTGAATTGCTTATGTTTTATTTTAAGCTTGAAAATTTGATTGAATTATGTATGAAGTAAATTAATAAATACAATAACCAATTAATAGATAAAGGTGTTTGTTGTATGTTATTTTATTCAGTTCACAATGCAAGTAGGGTAAAGATCACAGATTTCTGTGTAGCAAGGCTCCTTGATTATAATGATGATGAAATACGTCTATCCCAAAATAAAGTATTGTACTCTTACAGTTTATGAAAATTCAAAGAAATCAATCAATGAAAGCTTAACGTCTGTTTAACCATTGAGGGACTATGTCGCGGACATCCCTCAGTATCGGTCAAGACCACACATGCTCCACCCAAGCAGTGAGGACAAACCATCAACTGAGAGAGGAAACCATTTAGCAGCAGATG
>JAQIXG010005416.1:0-11481 GCA_034700105.1 Oconnorella tubifera | reverse complement strand
AATTTATTTATGTATTTACATGTAGGCCTACTTTAATGCTAGTCACAGTATTGTCATATATTAATAATTATTACAAATTATTTAATATTACAGTTTTTACACTTATATAACATTATTATTAATAAAGATATGGGGGTGGTATGGGGGCCCTTTCACCAACCCCCGCCCGTCTAATTATAACTATCAAATTTTTAACTGGCATCCGTCAGATATTCGAATATTTTTAATCATTTTTCAAAAATTCGAATAAATATTTATTTACACATAAAATAAAGTCAATTTCAAATTTTAATAATGATTTGTTTACTTAGACTTTAAAAGATAAAAAGAGAAAAAGAATATTGTACTAAATAAAGATTATATTGAAGTTTAATCAAATATTGATTTAGTGTTAGTTTCTGTAGCGAGGCATTGACTTTTTAACAAGCCCCGCCCCTTTGTTAAAATTAGACCTTTCAGCTCAATAAGAGTAATTTTTAACTGAAATTTTAGACCCTAATTCTAACCCTAAAGTTAATATAGTTTTTGACACCGTCAAGTCATCCCATAATATATGAATACGACAGATCGGCGTAGTTAAATCATTTAATAACCCTATTCCTAACTCTATATTAACAAGTGTCAATAACCTTAGCTCTAATCCTAACTATAATAATTAATAACCCTAACCCTAATACTTAATCAACCGGGCCAATTTGTCGGGGCTTTTTGTCCCATCTCAATCCCCTCCCACCTTCAAATCTTCCCCTCCTCTACCCTCCTCCCCCCCTATGTCTACCCCCACCGCCCCTCCCCCAGTTTGAAATATTTTAAAAGTCTGATTTTTTCGTTTTAAATACAAAGTAAAAAACTTCAAAGAATTTTTAACAAAAAGTGCCGCTTTGACGTCGACGCAACGCAAGCTTCTTGCGTGATTTTTTGCCGCAACGTCTTACGTTACGACAACTTAACGTCTTAATCGCTTTTACGCGTGACATGATGATAATAATGATGAAGATGATGATGACTAAATGAATGATGATGTTTTGTGAGAGAGGGTCGTTTAGTTATAAAAATACAATAACAAAATATTGGCAATAAATTTATGTATAAAGTTTAACCGTGAGAAAATTGCTGTGTTAAGTGTCGAGTCAAAAGGTTATTTATTAGGATTAGGGTTAGGGTTAGAACATTTAGTTAACAAAGTTAAGTTTAACGTCTGGATTACCGTATTATACGAACGATGTCTCAGACGTAGCTGTCAATTTAAGCGTCTTACTAAAGGGTGCAGCAAGTTTGTGATTTTAGCAAGGTTAGGATTAGGTTAAGATAATGAAATTACGTTTAGGGTTAAGTTTAGTGTTACTTAAGATTTTAAATAAATTTTCAGGATCGATTTATCTTTCTAATATATTCTGGGCCGTTTTGTCGGTTTAAAATATTTGTTCTTTATCAAATTTCGTTGTTTATTTAAAATAATTTATAAAAACTTCACACTTTTCTATATAATTCACTTTTTGCACCTGCACATTTTGTTATTTCTCTGAATAGATTTAGAAAAAAATTACAACCGTTTGCTTCGAGGCTTCGTTTTTAACAAGCTCCGCCTCTCAGTTAAATACGTTTTAATGTTAGTTGACTTAATTGTAAATAACATCCATCTTCATTCACACACTGTCCACCTATCTAAAGGGGCGGGGCTTATTCATAGTCCGTACCTGGCTAAATTCAAACAACCGAAGCGTGTAATTGGCTGAAAGAAAATCCCCGGGAGGTGTTTAAGTATTAGTACCCCCCCCCCCCCGGCTAAATGAACTTAATTCAAAAATATTCGGCAGACGGAGCATGTAATTTTATTCAGTACAAAAACTTATAATTATAATAATAAGCTATTATTACTGATAAAATTGTATCAAAATTTGCTTGAAATTTAGACTAAAATCTGTACGGGGGGTCAATCCGCCCCCTCACCCCGTTCCTGCTTAATTTTTTATAATATTTCTTCATTTTTTTTATTACACTAAAAGGGGGAGGGGGAGCGAGTTGAAACCGCGCCCCCCTCCAGCCAATTTCAGTATTTTGAAAAGCATATAAAAGTTGTCAGATTTTTCTGGGTATCTTTTCCCTCACCCCCATCCCCCCTTCTAAAATTCTATAATCGTAAAATAAATATTTAAAAATGATTAATGTAATTATTATTAATTATTTCATAATAAATTTCCAGATCGCTTCAGAATATTATTACTACAGTGACGTCATTCGCTATGTCATAAACGCGTCACTTGACCCAGATTTCCCGTTCGCTATCGATGACGTCACCGGTGATATCTACGTCACGAATGACGTCACAGCGTCGCGTTACGACGTCATTATCGTCGCCGGATTCAACCAATCGAGTGAGAGAGATTCGATGACGTATAGATTTAAATATGTGACGTCATTTATCGATAACCAATGGGAAAGCGGGATGGGGGAGTTGGAGAGGGGGAATAGGATTGGGAGAGCGGAAGGGATTTGAGTTGATTTTAATAATATTTCGTGTTTAATAAAGCGTTTTATAGAATTAAAATAGTTTTTTTTTGCCCTAAAATAATTTTTTTTCTTTAACCACTTTTTAGCGCAGTTTTTATTTAAATTTATTTACTAAAAGTTAAAATACTAACTAGAATATATAGGTAAATAGTTAAGAATGTTTTTTTTATTAACTAAGATTAATTTAATCAATTAATTTAATTAATTACTTATTACACTGACTAATTTCAGGTTTTTCTCGGCCTTCCTCAACCCTAGTACAAATCAATATCATACCAATCAACCATAACCCACCGACCTTTAACCCGACCCAATATATCGTCAACTTTGACCCGATTAACCCGACCAATCAGCCAGTGGTAATGGTAATGGGGTCAGACCCTGATGTGGGCGTGTACGGGGCCGTGGTTTATCAAATAGGGGCCGGTAACGACGGGTCAGTTTGGAAAATAGATCAAAAAATAGGTGAGGTTTTCTTGTGGGTTTTTGCTTTAGTTTTTTTGGGGATTTCCTTTGGGGTTTTCCTTTGTGTAGTTTCTTTGGATTTTCCTTTATATTTTTTTGTTGGGTTTATATTTTGGGGTTTTCTTTGGGGTTTTTTCATTTGGTTGTCACTTTGGGTTTATCGTTTAGGGTTCACAAGATATTTTTTTTTTTTTAGGTTTTATAAGTCAGTCCCTCCCCCTCCCTCCCACCCCACCCCCCGTCTACAAGCTAACCATTATCTGCATGGACGGAGGGGGCCTAGTCTCTCCCACCCCCTCCCAGGTTATAATTAACGTAAATGTTACCATTTTGAGCTTCTCTCATCAGATTTACTCGTGGACTGTTAGTGGTAACGCGTCAGGGGATTTCATTGTTGGTAGAGTGGTAGCTGGTCCCCCTGGCGAATATTTAGGTAAAAAAACTTTTTTTATTATAAATCTTGAAATTTATATTTAAATGAATAAATAAGGGTCTGTATAATATGTATTTAGGTTGTTTAACGTCACATCAGCACAAATGCGTCTATTAAGAGTCTTATATTTTCACCCAGATCCTAGCCCTATTCGTTACACTCTACTGTATCAATCAGTCTCTGGTTTATTTCAATTAAATGAATCTACTGGTGACGTCACAACTAGCTCTAATTTTGGCGCCAAACTTGCGTCACGCCAAACTGTTACATTGCTTGGAGTTGAAGGCACATCAGCACGAATCGGCGGCACCGCATACGCGCAGGTAATTAGGAAATTAAAAAATATTAGAAGTTAATTAGGGTGGGTGTATGGTAGTATACCAACGTTATTCATTTAAATTTTATATAATTTTACATAAACAATTTTATATTTTCAATTAGCTAAAGTCTAAAGGGTGCAGCAAGTATGTTAATTTAATTCTGATCTGTATTCGATAGAATTTTTGAAAAAAAATTTATTTTTGGTACAGGTTCTAATAGAAATTCAGCCCCCTTTTGCCACTCCCCCGCCCCCCGCTCTAATCCCGCCCAATATTCTCCTGACCCTCCCCGAGGACACGCCCCCCGGCACCCTCATATACGGCCTACCGTCCCTCGAAACATTTTCCCTTTATGTTTCAAATTTTGAAACTGCGATCTATTTCATTAATTCAGATTTTATAAAAATAGACAAAAATTTTGTATTTTTAACCAAACCCGTGGGTAACCCCCCGCAAAATTTAGAAATAAATTTCTCCATCCATCTTACATCAACGATTTCATCCACTTTCTCTTCATCACTAAATTTTTATTCTCAAAATTCTACAATTCCTCTTAAAATTCTAATAACCGCCGTAATTTCCCAAACCCCGAAATTCCAACAAGAAAAATACCTTTTCGAAATACCCGGCCCGGTAAATCCCCAAACCCAAATTGGAGCTATTTATATCTCGACCAATCAAACCATACAATCTTTTCAGTATTACATTAACCACGCGGGTTTTTCCAATCTGTTCGAAATAACCACAGATATAACCATGCAAAGTGTGGTTATACAAAACAGAGTGGAAATCCCCGAAGGCTCGGAATTTACATTCGAAATTGTCGCTATTAATAGCGCATTAAATCGAAAATTTGGAATTTCCGAGGTTACAATAAAAACACTATACGGAAATCTAATTTTAGAAAACGGAGATTTTCTAGTGGGGGAAAACCAACCCGAATTTACATCCGTGGGTTTTATCCTCGTGAAAAATCCGCGGTTATTTGCCGAATTCGAATTTTCCATGGTTATATCAACTGGTAATGATAGTGACGCTGCAAAAAATCCTTTTCTGGTTTTACCCGAGTCCGGGGAAATTCAAACAACGGAAATTTTAGACCGAGAGAAAACCGAAATTTACGAATTCGATACTTTTGTAAGGGAGACAGTTTTGATACCCCCCGGGAATATTTCTAGGACGGGGGTTGTAAAAATTAGGGTTAGGGTTGGGGATGAGAATGATAATGCGCCGGTTTTTGCAGAGGGGGTGGGGGAGGTGGATTTAGGGGGAGGCGTATTAATGAGGGGGAAGACAGTGGTTAGGGTTAGTGCGACAGATAAAGATTTGGGAGAAAATGGGACTGTACTGTATAGTCTGGGGACAGGTTAGCGATATGATTAATTAATTGATTAATTAATTCATTCATTCATTTATTCATTCATTCATCAATCAATTAATTACTAATTAAATTAATTAATATTTAATTAATTAAAATGTTTGTTTTAATATTTCTAGCTGCCAGTATACATAAAATTGTAAATGTTCATTTTTGCTTTTTGATATGCAAATTTATTCAACTAAATTATTATTTAAATATTAAGCTCCGCCCACTTTGTAGATAACTATAACGCCTACTCGACCTATTTTTCTATCGATTCTTTGACTGGCTGGATAACTGCCAATCAAACTCTAAACCCCGCCTACTGCAAACTTTCCCACACTCTAAAAATAACAGCAAGCGATAACGCGACACGTGACGCGTTCTCGACCAATCAAATTGTAGAGATTTATCTGGGCGTGGCCTTAGAGCCCGCCAAGCTCCGTCTTAGCCTGGCACTGCCCGCTAACGTTACCATAGGAACACCCGCCGTCGATTTGAATTTAAAACTAGGTCAAAACGTGACCTGTTTAATTTTGGCGGGAAATAAATTTGACGCTTTTATTCTAACCAATGGGATCGTTTATACCAATCTTCCCCTCGACCAATACGACGCGAGCTTTTATTCTATTTATATCCGATGCGTAAATCCCCCGATTGGAAAAACCCAGGATGATATTTATAGAGATGATATAACCACACTTGAAATAACCATAAATATGACGAATTTCCCCGTAAAACCACCGATTTTTAACACCAGAAATCCCACCGTTTATAACATCAAGGGGAAAACCCCGATCGGGACAAAAATAGCCCAATTCGGGGTAATTTCCGCGGGGCAAAATTTCCCGGGGCTTATTTTTAGCGTAGAAAAACAGTGGCCTGATGATGATGCCACTTGGTGTTTTTTAAATAAAAGCTCGGGGGTGCTTAGCATCGCGAGGGAAATGAACGACGGAGTGGTAACGGGGGTGGTACTACTAGCGCTAGTCATCAGGGCAAGTGTTACCACTGAGGGGGAACTGTATAGTGCTACCACGAGTGGCATTTTTAGCGAAATTACAATTATTGTTAAAATTGAGAATTTGAACGAAAACGGGTTATTACATATGATGGTAGGGGAGGGGGTGGGGAAGGTGAAGGGGGAGGTGGGGGAGGTTGTGACCAGGGTGGGGGTGGAGGGGGAGGGGGGTGGGGTGGTGTATAAGATTGTGGGAGGGAACGAGAGGGGGGTGTTCTTTATTGATTCTGATACGGGTGAGTGATTGAGTGAGTGATTTATTGATTAACCGATTGAATGATTTGATTGATTGATTGATGGATTGATGGATTGATTGATGGATTGATTGATTTAGATATTTTATATTTAAATAAAAAACTTATTTAAAAATATGCATTTTCACATTCATTTGCATATTCATAGGCATAGTAGGCGTGGCCAGATATCTTTCCCAACCAATCACATACAACCTTACAATTTTGGCCCGGGGGGGCTTGAGAGGGCCCAATCTTCCTTCAGTCGCGACCATTCAAATTCTCTCCGAGACGTGGTGGTCCGAGGACCCCGTTTTCGATCAAACAATTTATGAGGGGTCGGTGGGGGAGGACGCCCCCTCTGGGACCCCGGTTATTAGGGTTTGGGCGAGGGCGGGAGGGGACGATTTGAATTCAGGTGGGGCGTTTAAATTAAATTTAAATTTTATTTCTATCCAATTTCAATTTAATTAAAAAATTTATGAAAAATTTAATTACAAATGTATTCATAGTTTTTGCTCATTAAATTTATTTTATTAATGGGGGGGGTCTTTTATTTCAACCAGCCCCTTTTCCCATTATTTATAACTCCAACCCTCCCCCCCCCCCAACCATCCACCCCCCACTTTAAAAACAAATATATTTTCAATAAAAACTAAAGATTTCTTCTTTAAAAATATCTTCTTTTTTTAGAGTCATCGTCTGACATCATCTATTCGATCGTACGCATTACCGGAAGTGACGTAATGGGGAGACAAGATGGCGGCCAAGATGGCGGCTACCAAGATGGCGTGGAAGTGTTTACGATAGACAGTGTCTCTGGGCTGATAAGTGTGAACGGTTCATTGGACAGAGAGACCGTAGACAGCTACGTCATCATTGGTAGTTATAGTAGATATTAGATACTGATAGGCTCGGGTGAAGGGTACATAACAAATGGTATTTAACGAAGTAGATATCTGTAAGCTCTGGTGAAGGGTATATTATGAAGGTATTCGGATAACGAGACGACCAACTGTAGGCTTGAGAGAAGGGTACAGGTAACATTACAGAAAGAATCATCATCATCATCGTCGTCGTCGTCGTCGTCATCGTCATCGTCATCATCATCGTCATCATCATCATCATCATCATCATCACAGTCATCATCATAATTTATTTTCCGAATGCAGTTTGCGCACAAATGCAATCCATGTGCAATTTATGCACTGTGCAAATTTTCGTGCAAGACGTCAATGACAATGCACCGGTGTTCGAGCAAAATCCCGCAAAGCCACCCGGCTCTCAGCCAATCACGATAGAGATACCGGAGAACCAACCAATCAGAGTCGTCCGTACGTTGCAAGCTCTAGACGCTGATCTGGGATTGGCCGGTTTTGTTACGTATCATATTATTGGTGGGTAAAAATAGATTTAGTTCGTTGTTTGTTTGTTTGTATGGCTGTCTGTCCGTCTGTCTGTTTGTCTTTCAGTCTATATCTATATGTTTGTATCTCTGTTTGTCCGTCTCTCTGTTTGTCTGTTTATTTCTCTCTCTGTATGTGTGTCTGTCTGTCTGGCTTCTGAACCCTGCCCCCTTTGCTTAAATTTAAAAAAAATAAAAATAATCTAATGCGAAAATAAAAATTTCAAAGTATTCAAATTTTCAAACATTTCAAACCAGGGGGTAACGATGACCTTCGCTTCGTTCTTGACCCCATTTCCGGCCAACTTAGCTCCGCCCCCCTCGACCGCGAATGGGCCGCGACCTATAACCTCACCTTATTGGCCCGCGACTCAGGCCCCGCCCCCCTTAATGCCACTGCCCATTTACGAGTTATCGTATTGGACGAAAATGATAACGCGCCTATCTTTGGCTCCGCCCATCGAACGATTTCATTGGTTGAAGGGGGGGAGGGGGCGGGGCGGGTTATAGGGGAGGTGTGGGCGGAGGATTTGGACGAGGGGGTGAACGGGAATGTTAGTTATTGGGTGGGGGAGGGGGGGTGGGGAGTGGTGGATGTGGGTGAGTTTACGGGGGAGGTTGTTTTGTTGAGGTAGGTTTTTTTAAGGTCACATCAGCACAAATGAGTTTATTTAGTGAGGTCTTATGAACTGACTGTGTGCATAAATCAAGTGATGAGTGAACTTTTTCTGAACTTTCTCTTTCAGTTCCCTTCCCTCTGGAACTCAGTTCAGCGTGGACATTCTCGCGGTGGACTCTTGCCCCTATCGTCCACTGCAAAGTTCCATTAGACTTGACGTCATCGCGACGTCATCAGAGGGGGCCGGGGTGACGAATCTAACTGGTTTCAATCAGGTAGTGATTTTTAAAGGTTTTTTTAATTTAAACAAATTTAAAGGGGTGGGGTGGCGTAACCCCCCTTCTTTAATTAATAAAATTTCATAATTTATAATTTATTAATTTTAATATAAAACACTTTAAGAAAAAACAAAACGGAGAACAAGCATACATACGAATAGACAGACTGAGAGAGAGATAGACCGACGGACAAAGAGACAGATAGATAGACCGACGGACAGAGAGACATAGAAATAGACAGACAGAATGACAGACAGACAGAGTAAAAGGATTATTATAATACTTTGAGATTTAATATTTTCGCCCTCTCCCCCCATTTCAGGCAAATTCACTCCGCTTCGCCTCCCCCGTCTACCTCTCCCTCACCCCCGAGGGCCTCCCCCGGCTAACCCCCGTTGCCCGTCTGACCGTCGTCACTTCCCTACCCTCCCCCCGTGGCGTCCCCCAACCCCCCCTACCCCCCCTCGCGTTTTTTTTCTCAGGGGGTAACCCTAGGAATGAATTCATTTTAGAAAATCAACAAGGGGGGGTGGTAGTCGTAAAAACCAACGTAATTCTAGATAGAAATATTCAGGATTTTTACAAACTTGTGGTGGTGGTGAGGGGTGGGGGTGGGGGGGTGGGAGGAGGGTCAGGGGGAGCCTCTGTTGTGGTGAATGTTCGTGTGATTGACGTTAACGAAAATGCCCCCTTTTTTCCAGTTTATAAAAATGTGGAAATTTCCGATGGTAAGTTTTTGTGAAATTTTAGTTTCGGAAAATATTTTTGGATTTTTTAAAATATAGAACGGGGTCAGTTTGTGGAGTGGTAACACGCTGGCGTGTGAAATTTAAGGTTCAGGGTTTGGGTCTAGGTGTTTGCAACTTGGTTGACTCAGCCGTTCATTTTTGGGTAGTGTTCAATGTTGAATTATATTCCAATCTTTAAAATACTGTAAAAATATTAAATTGTTTCAGTTTCAGAAAATTCTTTTTTCAGTTCTGGAAATTATTTACGAAAATATTACCAAAAACAAAAATCTAAAATCAATTTTTAATTTATAAAATTTCAGACGTTCCTATTGGCTCCCAAATAATCCAGGTCACGGCCAATGACAATGACCTCTACCCTATCTGTTTGACTTATGACCTATTGTCTAATTATAACGACACGTTTAGTATTGACCCGTACAGCGGGGCGGTTTATTTGATTGGGGGTCTGAGGGCCTTTGAGCCCCCAACAAAATATCAACTTACGATTACAGTATAAAAATTATTTGTATTTTTTAATCAATAAATATATTTAATATCTGTATTTTATATTTTGAATATCTCTCTAGTAAATTAATAGAAGTAAATTAATTAATTTATGTAAATAAATAATTTAATGTATTCATTCATTCATTCATTAGTTCATTCGACCATTCATTCGTTCCTTCATGCATTCATTCACTCACTCATTCATTCATTCATGCTTTCATTTTTCCACATCCATTCATTCATTCATTTATGCATGCATACATTCATTAAAGTTTAATCTATTAATTACAAATTATTTTAGTACTAGCGCCATCTGGTGAATTAAATTGAAATAATTTTAATATTACTAATAATTTTAATATACTATCGCCGCGTAGAGAATGAAAATAAAAGTTTTTCAATTTATTTAGGTTTCAGATCAGCTGCACTTGTCATCAACGTCAGTTGAAATCAATGTGAATAAATCCGACGATCATTTTATCACTTTTCAATCAAATCTCTACGAGGTAGTTTAGATATATTTAATTATTAATTAATTAATTAATTAATTAACTAATTAGTTAATTAATAGGTGACTAATGGAAGAAAAATTATGAAATTTTTCTTGTAGACGGAAGTGCTAGAAGGTACGGAGGGGAATATTACCATGACAACCGTCGTTGCCATGAATACAGACGCGACTGGGGCGGGGCTTCAGATCACTTATAGCCTGGAATCACTCAGCGAGGGATTTGAAGTGAATCGATCCACTGGTAAGTGTAATGATTGTAGAGAGGCAGAGTTACTAACAAGCCCCGCCCCTCTAGTTAAAATTTATCTGTTTGATTCTTTAACTACAGCCCAAAATCTAACCCTAACCATAATTATAACCCTAGTGGTAATATATTTATAACCTTAATTCTAACCCTAATTGTTTAATCTAATTATAAATTTCTAATCCTAATTTTAATCATATTATAACACTAATTCTAACCCTAATTCTAACCCTAGTACTAACCCTAATTCTAACCCTAATCAACTTTTTTCTCCTCAGGGTCAGTATATGCAACTGAGAGAGTTCAGTTTTACGGTCAGGAAAATTCGACCTATTTGCTGACCATTAAAGCGTCTGACCAAAGTAACCGGTCGGCTTGGACCACGGTCAGCTTGAGGGTCAAGCAACTAAATCACCCCCCCTCGTTTAACAGTACAATTTTTAAGTAAGTATAATTTTGCAAGCTTAACGTCACATCAGCACAAATGCGTCTATTTACTGACGCGTTATGAACTGAGAAAAAAAATATTTTCTCTTTTTAGCATTACTTGGGACCCCTCCCTAAACCCAGTGTCTCCACCCCTCGCCGCCCTCGATCCCGACCCCTCTCCCCCCAATTCAATCCTCACCTACACCCTCCTCCGCTACCTCCCAAACCAGGGCGCCTCCCCCCAGCCCTGCGACTCCATCTCCATCACCCCCGTCACGGGTACCCTCTACCTCTCCACCCCCCTGCCTCCCTCGGGGGGTCCCCTAAACTGCAGATTTATAATTTCAGCCATGGACGGGGGGGAACCGACCCCACTTGGTGCAAACGCGACAGTTTTTGTGGAGTTGATAAATT
>JAQIXG010005415.1:0-11482 GCA_034700105.1 Oconnorella tubifera | reverse complement strand
TTTCTTATGTTACAGTCGAAAAGAACTCGATATCAAAGTTATAATCAGTTTTATACACAAATATTTATTACAATGCCAATATCGACAATAACTACAAAATAGGAATTTTCCAATATCCGTATGACAACGTATCACATGTACCTCTAATTAAATATCTCTTATCATCATACGAAGACAACGCGTCTTTCACTATCTTGTTGGTACTTAAAACGTGAATTTTACTCACGCTAGTAAAGAATGACGCCGTTGTAGACTTTTCAGATAAAAGACATTCCGTATATCGCTCATGCTTCAAGGGTTTTCTGCAAATGCGCGGTTTACACCTTTTGCTGTAGATTTTGATTTATCTTCATCCAGTAAAATGGAATACATCTTTGCGCGTAGACCGACGAATTCACTAGGTGACTTTCCATTGCATTAATCCTTAAATTTACCAGTTACCTTGCAATTAATCATAGAATGTCGAGGATGATCTGTTGGATAATCCGAAGTATCACAGACATCGAGATTAGCTTTCATATTTTCGTATACATCTTCCGTTGTAATCTCATAACATAGGGAATCGGAATCAGTGAATAGTAGTTTTTCGTTGGAGCCATATCGTGAGTGATACATTCATAATGAGACTGATACATTAATAACTTTGACAGATCCAAGATGCAGAAGCCAAGATATGTTGGCTTTATTCAGTGTATCTTAGTCTTCACATATTCACCATCGTAATGTCCTTATTTATGATTTTGAAGAATCAAATGTAAGTTTTGCAATACAACGTTCCGCTTGTATCCGCTTGCTCACGAGTCGTATATCACTTCTATTCCGCAATTGTTCCATCGTCTTACCGAAAAGCTATTGTTCATCAGTTTATTAAAGTCTTTCTCGAAAGACGATGTCGCCTTTTTCCTCATTTCGGCATTGAAATCTATATATTTCGCTAACCAATTTGATTGACGGATTCTTAAAATTCTGTGTAACTTCTATATCTTCAACCCCATCTCGATATAAAACTTGAGATTTAGATAGTGTACGACGTAATGCTTCTTATTACTTAAATTTGGAATTAATTTTGTATTTTTACACCGGCTTTCTTCCCCAATGATTTTCGCAACTCACAAGCGTACGGTGATAGCATTTCCTGCAACAGGTAATGATTCCGGTGCTAGAGGGTAGTCGATATGCCTATCGTGTAATTCTTTGGGATATACCAAATCAACTGCCAATATATATCCGTAATCATCATCCGGTTTGACCAATTCTATGTCAAAGAACACCATTTCAGTTCTATCGAGGAATCTGAATTCCGCCGTGGGTAAATAACCACTCATTATATGGCCAAAGAGATTATTAGCATCTAGGTACTAGGAAGTACTTGGATGCCTGTTTCGGGTCGAATGATGGGAGATATTTATTGTTCGCATTTAAATACCTATTCACTATGGAAGACACCCAACCGCGTATCCATTTTTCGACGAATAGAAACTGATCGGGCTGAGTGAAACGCTCCAGTTTGACTCCGGTTTTTTTGTGACACGCTAACAAACTCAATCTCGGTGCTGTATAATAATGACAAGCATCGAGACCGTAGTTTTCCATTGATATCTTTCGAAAATTCTCAAATACATCCGAGAGTAAAAGCACGTCAGTTTTTAAATGCAGATCATGGTACTCACGCTCTTGAAAACTTGATTTTCGAGAGAGAATTTCTGCCAGACATATTTAGTCCTCCCGTACTATTTCTCACTTATTCCTTCATCATATAGTTTACTGAAAAAGGATTCGATCGGAGGTAGGCTCTTTGCATTAAATTTTGACGGATCGGACATGTATTTGTAAGGATAGACTCTCTTTTTAATCTCTAACTGAAATAAATCTTTGCATGGACAATAGCGTTTATTATGTACTAACTTATCAATATCATCCTTACGCATTAAATTTACCAGCGTGTCAAAAGATGCGTTAAGAAAATGAAGAGAGTCTAGAAATCTCAACTGTCCAATTTCAAACGCTGAAATTTTTTCATCGTTGATGCTATAACGTTTATTATTTCGTCAGAAATAAATTTCTTCTGTATATGTTTTATAATGAAGTGTCCATCATAACCTCTCATGTTATGTGCGATGACAGACAGAAAATATCTATCTTTGAATCGACCTTTCCTTCCTTTACGCAATATCAGTTGCAGATTACAGTTGTTACACGTGGATGCGCTATATCATACACTCAAATGATTATGATGACGCACTTTACGATCACTGAAAATTCACCATTGCAGGTTTTACATCTAGTTTGCGGCTCTGTGTTCTTTATTTTGTTGCTCCGTCAAAGGTAGCATGGGTTCATTTCTTTCAAGAATGTTGTTAATTTCCGAGTGTTCCTTCTCGAGATGTTTAAAAAAATTCTCCATAACATTTCTTCCACTATACACAAACACCTCGTTCGAGTTTAACTCGGGAATTGACAAAACTCTAAGGCAACCAAATCCGCTTGGTTAATGAAAATCTTTTTCGGATTATTTGGATTCTTAACAATAAAAGTTTCAAAGTAGATATACAGGGCGAAGGGAACGGGAAACTGATGTTGGACTTGCTTAAAAGTTAAGATATTCTCGGATAATTCTCCTTCAGTCTTTACATCCGAATTAATTCCTAGCAGATCCTCTACAGTCTCTATGTCCTCCTACTTTTCATCTTTAATTTTCTTTTCTTCACTTAATTGCTAGGGAATATTATTTTACAGGCTTTATGTGTTAAGCAATCAGGGAGATGCTTTTGAAGGAGAAAATCTCTGTAAAATCTATGCAGGCAGTAAGGACATACGAATGCGGTGCACATATGTCCAATTCGTGATCTAAATAGCCTGAAGAGGCTTTTAATTAAGGCATAGTGGGTCTTGAAGATGGTTCCTTTATTTGGCTGACATGGAACTTCTTTACCTTGAGAGTCGATCTCGTAACTTTGAAATGATAGAAGACTTGATGGGGACGCGATCTGGGTTTGGTAGAGTACAGAGGTATAATAGATCGTTGTTCATCCAGAAGAAGAATGCTTACTGAGATTGAGACATTAATATCTTCAAATTTTGATATCTGCTGAATTTTTATTGGAAACGAGAGACCATTCACATTGAGTTCATCAAGGAAGGGGGTGTACTTTGATAATCGGTTGGAATGATTAAGCGAAGGATGGATGTGAGCAATGACGCTGTAGAGAAAACATTTCTCATCTTCGTTTTAATATTAATTATCGCCTTAGTATCGGCGATACGCTTAGGAGTAGGAATGTAGGATGAGCCTCCAATAGGGTTGAATGCAGCGAATGAACTCTTATACCCTTAATACGGTTGATGGTCCACCCACTCTCCATTTCTATGAAATCTTCGATTCTTGACGAGATAATATTCACGGCTTGGCCTAACTACTCATCAATTTCATCTTCGCGTAAGAACGCGAATGGCGGGTTCGTGCAACGATTGTCAATCCAGGCCATTCCATTATCAGCATGTCGCTCCAAAGTGATTTCTATGTTCAAATAGCATATTTAGCTCGTGTGAACGCGCAGAGCCTCGCGTAGAATCATACGAAATTCCCTCTCAAAGAATTTTAGATACGTCAATGGATCGATGTCATTATTGTTAGCCGAAATTTCTCTAACGGTGAATAAATTGTTCACCGAAGAGGTCTGATAGATAAGGTTTGATTTAAAAAGAATTAAATCATAAAAATATTTTTGAAAGACAAGATACTAAATCTTTTATTAGGCTAAAATTAATTTATATTATGATCAAGACAGTTATCATATCCGGATTGTAATTGATGCATTATAAAAATAACCACGTTGATCTTACACCTGATACTATTCACATACTATATACCGGTTTAGATACATGCTCTGTTGCAAGCATCTGAGAGTTGTTTAAAAAACCAACAAAAAGTCTCAAATGTTGATGGAGCGATCTTACTACAGTATAGAAGCAGTTAATTGTTCCGCACCGACTCTGGATGGAATCTGGTAACCGTTGAATATTTATGATAATAAAAATTGAAGTTTAAAATTGTTATTAAAAAAGCAAAAGATGAAAACAATAATTGTATTCCAATAAATTTCATGAAGCATTTGTATTTAAAAAAATTGTCAGTTTTTGGAAAACTTGGAAAAATAAACCGATAAAGGTAATATTGTAATAGAAGGTAATCTGTCTGCTGGGGAAGCTGCTGAACAGTATAGCACATTTTTTAAGAAAACAACCTCCCCTAATTTCGCTCAATTTGATAAACTTAAACGTGACGGGTACTAAGAAAAAAATGATACTTGTGACTCGTTATTTAAACAATGTTGCTTTACTGTTGAAACTGTTGCTAATGCTATTCCAAAAATGGATTATGTAGAGATATGGTATGTGTGAAATTGAAACCTGCTACAACCTGATACGTCTAATTAAACAAGATCAAAACGACGCTAACGGAAGATCAAAGAGAAAGAAATCAAAGCACTTAACAAATGTTTCGTTTTTATTTCCGACGGCTTTGTGAGGCGATTCTGACCCGATGAGCGAAGGTGTCGCGTGAGCGTGAGTTGATACGTTCTAGCCAGTTCGACGAGATACTGTGGTTGTTGCTGCTGTAGGACCTTGTGCGTTATCAGCGAGACTTTGTAGTCAATGCGCTGCGCTACTGGCAGCCAGTGTAGATCTCTCTGTACCGGAGTGATGTGCTTCCTTCTCTTGGTACAGGCTACCACTCGAGCCAAAGAGTTCTGCGCTCGCTGTAACTTTTGAACGTTCGCTGTGGAGGTCCCATAGAGCAAAGAGTTGCAGTAATCTAGCCTTGTTGTTACGATACTGCAGGCAATTACGTTCGTAACTTTCTTATCGAGAACAGGCCGGATATGTCCTATCGCTTTGATGTGGAAGTTACTCGCCTTTACGATATTCTTTACGTGCTGATCGAAAGACAGAGTTTGATCAAGTGTGACTCCCAGGCTTTTCAATTTCACTGATCTTGCCGATTATGTTGAGGTTGGATATCGGCCGATAGCTCGATGGGTCGCTTGCATTCAGACCTGCCTTTTAAGGAGTGGCGTAACCTGAGCATGCTTAAATTGCTGAGGAAAGCACCCCACGCTGAAATACAGGTTTATGAGTTGAGTGACAAGAGGCGCAAAACACGTCGGAGCATGACATCAAGACTGACGTGTGAATGAAGTCATGCGGTGATGTCTTATTTGGCAGTTTTATGATGAATTTCAGGACCTCTGATTCCGTAGTCGGAGTGAAGAGGTGAAGTGATGACAGTGAAGTCTTCTGTTTTGAGAAATTCATACTACTGATTCTTTTTGCACATTCCGCCGCTGACGCCTTTGTCTTTTTGATCTTCGATGAAAGGAAGGACGCATTCCCTGCTGACTGGTTGAACTCAAACGATTGGTGTGTAGGATACCTTTAACGACTCGCCATAGCTGTTTTGGATCACGACTTGATTCTGTTACACGCTCCATGTATAATAATCTGCGTGACTCATTTATCAGCCTATTCGCAACCTTGCATGCCTGTCTGTAGGCGACCCGTATACTCTCGTACCCTGTTGCCTTCCATTGTCGTTCGAGTTGTCGTCGTCTTTTCTTGGCCACCCCAGCCTCCTCCGACAACCAGTGATTCCTTCATTTACCGCTTCTTCTGATCCAATATTCTGGTAATGTCTGTCTTCAACTGATTTGCAAATGAATCAGCTGTGGTGGCCGGATTCAGATAGCGTGACGATGAACGAACGCGTTGTCTGAAAATGTCCAGATTGAAGCGTTTCTAGCTTTTGAACATCAGTGTTATGGTGGGTGTTCGATTAATCGTTTCAGTTAGCTCACAGGTAACTAAACTGTGATCGGACAAACCGATGTCGATCACTCTGGTGTTCTTAATCGTGCTCATGTGATCTGGTGTCAGTATGTGATCTAGGATGTTACCAGTACAGCATGTAGCACTGCGTACATGCTGCGTTAAACTGTGCTCCTCAATCAGATTCATTAGTTCTTCATTCACGAGCTCACGAGTATTGGCAGGACCAGGACAGTTTAGATCCCCGCAAATAACGAAACGTTCACCAAGTTCACCATTGTCCAGTAGATCGGCCACTTCCGTCACAAACACTGATATACTACTGTTCGGCGGACTGTATGTAATGGCTAATGTAAGGCTATCCAGAACGTTAGTGAGTTTCACCAGCAAGTGCTCGAAGGATTTATGTCTTGCTGGATCCACATTTTGCGTTTTCACTTTGATGTCATCACGGTAGATGAGGGCGATACCACCCCCTCTGGAGGTAGTACCCAGCTCAGGATGACGATGTTGGTGGACGATGGAGTAGCCGTCAGGAGCCGCATCTCGTTTATATAGGTCCGGGGAATCTTCGTACACAAATGTTTCGGTGATGACAAGTAGTCCAAGATTAAGTTCAATTTACAGCTATAAGTCGCACAATTAATTAAGCTATTTTCATATTCTTTACTTCAGTATATTATCAAAATATTGACCTAAAAGTTAAGAATTTAAAAATCTGAAGATGCGTAACAGATCTATCTAATATGCATAGTTTTAGAAAAACAGCACTGTAATAAATAAACGAGAAAAAAACAAAATACAACTATAAATTGCAACAATTAATTACAATATTCTCAAGGCTCGTTAGAGAAGTAGTTAGAGTACCGGACTCGGACGCTACAGGTCCCGGTTCGACTCCCGGAAAGCTCACTATTTCTCAAACTTGCTGCACCCTTTAGTAAGGTGCTTAAATTGATAGCTACGTCTGAGACATCGTTAAAATACGGTAATACATGACGTTAAACTTAACTTAAAATAAACTTTATAAATTGTACTTTTATGTGATCAGATAATTAAAGTTAGCAATTAACAAAGTCTTATAATACATTTTTTTCCGATAAATTTAACTAACAATTTATATTGTAAATCACATACATTTTTATATATTACAGTCAAATAGGATAGTTATACTAAAGGATTAACTTTTTGATGAAAAATATATCAAATACTAACATTAGTTCCAAACAATCATATTTATAAATATATAATTATAATTATAAGCAATGAAAAGATTCATAATCCTAGTATTGACTCTAATAGTAAGAGATATTCAAACAACATATATCAATAATACGTTATAAGTTAATTAATAGCTAGGTAAATAAATGCCGCCTAACTGCATGAGGAAGTATTTTAGCAGTACAACGCGACGTCGCTTTTCCTCCTTGCTTGTCCCATCTTACAATGCATTCTTCTCCTTCTTTCGTGTGAAATTAAAATTGAATTCATTTAAATAAAACATTTCGGACTTTCATTAACAGTAAATTAAATTAATACTAAAGTTTAACTATTAAATAAAAACGGACTTTCTTTAACAGTTAATTAAAATAATACTAAAGTTTAATTATTCAATAAAATCATATCACAAACAGAACTAAAACCGCAATTTATTCAAGTAGCGTCCTTCGTGCTGAACATAGGTCTAATTCATTCTTATTGGTGTTGCGGATAAGGTACTAGTATCTTCTATATATGCTTGATTAGAGATGGACGATGATTGTTGAGATACGGTAAGATGCTGATCCTTTGGAAACTAATGCTTGGCTGGTTGAAGTTGTTCTAAGGGGTAAAGCGGATCTACCATCCGACTAGAAATAGTCTTATTTTCAATGGGAAGAATGAAACATATGTCGATGATTAGGATGAAGTAATATAAGTGATGACGTGGCGGGGGTGACAATCTGTACCGCTGTGTCTGTCATAGTTTGTCGAATTCCCATTCCCAATTAGATTATAGAAACAAACAAACACCAAAGCAATGGCCTATCTTTATTTTAAACAATTTAACATTTTATTATAAAGAAGTTAGTTACATTTTAAATTAACATTTTACATTAACAACTGAGTTGTTCAGGGCCCGGAATTCAATTAACGCTGCAGGTTTTCAGCGCATCAGAGTTGCTCCATCACGTGATAATCAGCTCATTATCACGCCATGCAGTATACTTTTCCAATTGGTTACATATTACGTAATGACTGTAAATAAGCATCATCCGATATTAACTGCTGCTGAATCTATTTATTACTTACATCAGATACTTTCGGTAAATTCATATAAGCTGGAATTCTCAATTCTATATTGGTCAGACAAGTTGTAATGAAAACATAATAAAACTTCCACAGTTACTCATTATATGCCAATAGGTCTAAGTACAGCGTATTCCTCTAACCAATAAAAATACATTTAACATAAATTCGACACGGTGATAATAATGGATTATATAATACTTACTGAATTAAAATTATGATTTGTAACAAAAAGTCTATAGCACTAAAAAATATATTCACAGCAAATAATTGCAATTTATTTATATCATTAAAAATAACAATTTATAAGACATTTACTGAGCATATAAGCCTATATATATATAAATAAGCCTATATACAGACTTTTGTTATAAAAAAATTACGTGACATTTTTACAAGCTTCCCGACCCCCAACCAACCAACCCCAACCCCAGAATGAAGTTTTTAATATATAACTTTTTTACTAACTAATTTTCTTATAAAATATATTCTGCAATCTAATTATAATTTACTTAACATGCTTACCATAGTAAAACTGTTTATTATGATGATTTGCTATAATAAAGCAGTAATACTATAGTAATACCGTGGTAATTGCATCGTACTATAGTAATACTATGATAACTCGTCGTAGTAAATATGGGACATCTGAACTTACCATGGTAATACTATGCATATCATGGTAATATCTATGCTTACCGTGGTAAATTTAGGGTAAATTAGGATTTTATCATGGTCATTTTTTTTCTGGGATTAATTATTTGTTGCCAAATAAAATAAGAGTACAGTATCGTAAGGACTCTTTACAATATTGTGTCAAGTGAGATATAACTTATTCTAAAAAAAATAACCAGTTAAATATTAATTGGATACCTTGGCATTTGTTCATTGAATGTCATAATTTGAGGAACATGCTCTGTCCAATCACTTGAGTTTTGTATTGATGTCTGTCTGATGGATTGCAAAACTTCACCATGTGACAAATCACTCATAGTAATGGCTGGTGATGAAAAAACTGCAGAAGGTAATGCTGCGGCACCAATACGTTCACCGTTATTGAGAAATAATTCTGTTAACAATATTCATTATTTTAGATTAATCTTATATACTACACACAAGTTAACCTCAATGATAACAAATTGATAAACACAGACAAATATCTGAATGAAATAAATATCAACTTATAATCCTCGCTTGGCACAGTATCTTGAGTTTTTATGCTGCATGTTTGTTTGTGTTGGGACGCTGAACGAATTGAGCTTGCGTCATAGTATCTGCGTGGGGATTGTAGACTCAAATATTGATGAAGCCGAATAAGCGAAAAGGTGGGACGGAATTTGATAATAGATTTGTACGACTGGAGTTAAAAATAATGTTAGCGTTACCTCTAACTGGTTTTTCTTACAATAGTAAAAGTGACACCAAGAATCAAATTTATATCGTTTATTCCAATGTTGAAGGTTTATTCTTGTACGAATTAATGAACATAATAAACTGTAATTTATTCCTTTATAATTTGTCACAAATAACACGTTCTAAAATGAGTTTATCTACAACAGTAATAAGCAAATTTAATAGTATAATTTGTTCCTAATTTTGAATAAATTTACATATAGTAATTAGCAAGTAGTAAACAGAAAATTTCGGAAAAAATTAAAGACAGATCTAAAGACTATGAATATTTTTCTGCAACCATTTTAGAGCAATATATCTTCACTATCTAGATATCTTCTAGTATATCTCCACTTACATCTACACTTACATATACACTTACATCTACATTTACATCTACCGGACATATCAGGTAAAACATACCGGAAACGTCCTGTAAACATACCGGACACGTGCAGGTAAAACATAACAGCAATTTCCGGTAAAACATACTGGACTCGTCCGGTAAAACATACCGGACACCTGCCGGTAAAACATACCAGACACGTGTCGGTAAACCATACCGTACCCGTGCCGGTAATACATAACGAAATTTACCGCAGTAATTTTTGCACTTATTATTACAGGATTAATATCATACTTTAATTAATAATCTCATTTAATAGTTTATTCAATTAATATCTAACAGGATAACTTTGCACTGGAAGGTAGGCCTCATCTTAACATGCCTTCCATCCACTTCAAAAATTTCATGGAACATGCGTGAAATGTTTATAAAGTTAAGCTAAAACAAAATATATAAGTTAACAAGTGTATTATAAGTGTATATATATAAGTTAACGGACGGAGGAGGAAGAGTTCTAGAATCGGAAAGAACTTAACCTAACCTAACGATAATCAAAGAAATTGTCTTCTCTTTGTTTAAAACGGAAGCGTCTGCAGGAATAATATCTAACGCTTTATTTAGTACTCTCTCTCTCTCTCTCTCTCTCTCTCTCTCTCTCTTTCTCACACACACACGCACTCTCATTTAACTTCTTTATTTTCAATTACTTCCTTCTTAATAGAATGAACTTGTTTTTGCTTTTTAGCAAAAGCTAAAGATATTCTTTATATGAGACCAGAGAACTTTATAATTCTGAAATTTTTTATAAAACAAATCTTTATGGTAGTTTTCCACTGCAGCCTGGGCAGTAGATCTAACTATTATTTATATTCAATATATTTATTATAATCATCTTCACGCCTTTTTTAAGCCATTTATGATAAAGTTTTTCATTTTACTACATTTTTTTAGACCTTTTGTAATGTGATGAATTTGTAACGATCAGGGCTAGGATCCTGGTGATGATGGAATAAAAATCGCTGTGCCACACCGTAGTTTGATTATGCTGAGTCATTAGGGTCAGGTTTTGGGTGTAAATGTACGTACTGTTTTGCGATCCAAATGGATTAAAATTGAGAGTATTATATTGCAATTCTAAGTATAGTATTATGCTGCTAATGGAGACCGGATGTAAATTATAATATATCGTAAAGATTTTAACTTTAGTTTAAGTCACTAGGGTTAGAATTCTGGTGATGTTGGGATAAAAATAATGGTGGCAAATAGTAGTTACAACTAAGTTGAATCATTAGGGTTAGAATTTCGGTGTAAATATATGCTTTCCGATGGAAATGAATTAAATTAGGATCAAGTTGTTGAAAATCGTTTAAGTGACAAAGTTAGGATTCTGATGTTGAAAGGATAAAAATACTGGTGGCACACTGTATTTACAACTAAGTTGAACCATTAGGGTTAGAATTGCGGTGTAGATGTACGTTTTGCATGTCGATGCAACTGGATTAGAATTAGAGTTATTTGACAGTATTTGGCATGCTATACGGAAGGCAGCGTTTTTTTGCACTCGTTGACTTAGGCCTACCTTACTCGATAATTTATAGGCCTTCGAATCTTCTAGATTGCACGAGCCAA
>JAQIXG010005414.1:0-11483 GCA_034700105.1 Oconnorella tubifera | reverse complement strand
TGTTTGCTTGTGTCGGCTATACTAATTAATAAGTTTAATTGAATTTTTTAAATACTACATCATCATAGCCTAACTTATAATCTTTTGTTAGTTACAATTTTTTCATTTTTTGTTAGGTTTTTTAGTTTTTTATTTCTAAAAGGTAAAACGATACTGGTTTAAGAATGATGTTTCACTTTTGTACTGTATGATACATATTTTACTCCATATAATTTCATTTAATTACGTTTATTTTATATAATTTATATTATTCAATTAAATGTGATTAATTAATTATTTTTAATATAGTTAATAGTTGCATGCAGCACTTGCTTCTTATATATTTTTTTGTCATGATTACTAAGCATTGACTTTTAATCAGTAAGCCGATTCATCATCTAAGTCCGTTATTCTAAGAGTTTCCTTAATCTATCTATTCATAAAGCCATATATATACACTTATCTATCCGTCTTTACGTCTATTACGAAAATAAATTTGTATTACCGTTTTTGGAACTGTAGAAAAAAGATTTTTTTTTGAAAAAAATATTAAAAATACAACTCGCGTCAATTAAGATTGAATAATTTTTAGACTAATACTTTAATAAAATATACATATTATTTTTAGAAATTTATATATTTTATAAAAGACTAAAGGTGTAAAAAATTAATAGCAAATGTCCAACTCACTCTCTGGCCCTTCATAGAATACTGAAAAGAAGTTTACAACAATTGTTACAGCGTAAAAAACAGGTAGAAGCCTCAAGCCTGGCTCTAAAGGATCAGCCTGCCAAAATATTTAAAAAATAAATAATTCATTAAAAAATCAACGTAAAGTAACGGTACTACATTTCAAAATGCGTTTATGACACTATGCGGTTACGATTAAGCAATAGGAATCAAGTATTGTATGAAACTGAATAAATTCATTATAATCATTTGAATTTGGCGCACAAGTTATTTTAAACCACAAATTACTGCGTTCCTATTTCAAATAGGACTTCAAGTATCCGATATAAAAGGGTACATCTATAATTGAAATTAGCAGCTGGAATTAAATACAGAGAATTATAATGAATACACAATTGGTCACATAATATTGACATCCAGAAAAGTTTTAGTTATTTCTTATTGTAGAGACAGTCTGAAAATTTCACTATCAAATTCTTCAATACAAAGTCTTCAAGCTCAATACCTATACAGTGTATATTAAAAGAATTAAAACATATTCAAATATTCCTTTTAAACAAATCAAGCCAACAAAGAATGATAATACTTTCAAGAGTACTTTCTAGTGTTGCTCAGGTGTTGTCTAAATATTTTCATATGTAAACTTGCAAACATTAATATTCAAGCAGTATAATTATATACTTTGTGGCAGCAATTGTAGAACAAAGCCAGGCTATATATATCAACTATTCCTAGGTTATAATGTCATCGTTACAATATTTAATTTAATTCAATGAAATTCCACTCACACTCGCCTTGTAAACATCTGAAAGTTAATCTGTGATAGCATTTGGTATAGGAATATATTATTTCTTTATGCAAACATTTACTTGCACTATTTCAAACACACACCGCACATTGAAATTCATTTAATATCCAATTTTAGACACTCCACACTCGACTGGACACTCGAAATTCATTTAATATCCAATTTTAGACACTCGACACTCGACTCGAGAAAACTAAATCAAATAAGATTATACAAGAAACAATATGAAAATATATTAAGTAGAATCATTCAAATTAGTAAAATCTAGTAATGAATTACTTAGAAGTCAAACCTTGTTTAGAATAAAACGTTTACAGAGAAAGAAAAATCCGACAGAGACGCTGCCAGCAAGAATCGGTGAAATAAACCACGATCCAACTAGAAACAGGAAACGCAAGAAAACGCATACAGAAATAAAGCATAATACTTTAAACACGAAACGAAAAATTCAATTAAAATAATAATACATCGTAGTTTATGAATTATTATTATCACACTTTGTTTATACATATTAATAACTAAAATTACGATAAAAATTATGATCATGCCTGTATAATAAAATGTTTATTAATACTTTAAATTAATCCTTTTATAGTTACTTTGCTAGTACTGTTGATATTCTTGAACATAAAATCAAGAGTATAGCTTAAAAAAGGTTTTTGAAGGCTATATTTACCACTACTTGATGATTTTAATGGTGTATCATAATGGTTGAATACTTTTCTAACATAAGTGATCAGTATTAAACTAAACTGTAAGTGAATGAGCTAACTTGCAGCTTATGTGTAAATATTTCAAATCAATTACAAAAACTTACAATAGCAGCACCAAGTGGCAATCAAACAAGGAATGTGCTATAGTGTGTCGATTTCTGAGATGGCTTGCTAATTAGGTAATGCTTAGTTTCAATCGGTTAGAAAGTTTGTGATTTACTTAAGTTTTAATAAACAGTGAAAGTGTCATCAGCATCATGTATTATCTTATAATATTATCGTAATATTGTACTCATTTATGAAAATTAATTCCCTTAAAAATGATGGGAAACCTCTTCTGTCCTTTTCTGATAAGTTTTGCCTAGTTGGTAACTCCTTAAAAATGAAAGACAGACAAAATTCATTAAACACCCAGTGCCTTTACAGTAAAAAATAAAAATATGAAGCAGTTGTCATACAATGTCAACAGCATTGATTTGTTGTACCTTTATTTACAATCTATATATGCCTTTACTTAGATCTACAGTTAAATGTGCTCTGTGATTGAATACTTGACTGCAAAACTTTACGCCATCAATTATACCCTTCCAACCAAGCTAATTACACGTTAGATTGATGTCTTTTTAATTAATCTAATCCAACGTTCATCAATGAATGATATATCTCAATTATTTCAACATACTGATCATGCCAAGCTTTGCCCAATGGATTCCTTTAGCGCCGTGCGCCACTAAAGCAAAGCCAACAGTTGAGCCGACAATGCTATGAGTGGCAGACACTGGAAGTCTTAGCAGTGTAGCAGCGATCAGCCAGACACAAGAACCTATAATAAGAAGAAGCATAAGATTACATTTTTTATGAGTTTCCGTTAAGACATGCCAGCAATGAAATAAGAAACAGAAAATCCGAAATGGATATAAAATAGAAATAGATCATATATAATATTTGACTGATTGCATCATTCATAAGTGAACTGATTTAGATTAAAAATAATATCATAACATAAGTATCTATTTGATAAGTGAATTTTTTTACTGTTTACAATACTCTGAGATCCATAATCATAACTACTAATTTACTAATGACTCTTTATTTTTAATGTAAATCAATTAACAAAAAATAATGAGTTAATATCAATTACATTAACGAAACAAATTTACATTATAAAAGTCAAAGACAAAGAGTATCATCAAAAAGACTAAGACAAAAAAAGACACAAACAGGTATGCACTGTGCACACATGCACGTGATTAAACGCACATGCATGTAATTAAACACCTTACAAACACAGTATCAGTATAAGTGATATTGTTCCAAGAAAAACTATTTTAAGCTTCTCCATCCATAAATCATTAAACTCAGTAATCCTGAAGGCAAGAGATCGAAGGCTAGCTGCTAATAGTTTTTCAGTATAACTAGAACATTATAAACAAGAGACACTATTGCTTATAATCGATATAATATTTTCTACACATAAAAACAGAAACAATAGGACATAAATCAATATCAAAAAAGTCAAAGAAGCATGTGAGATTATAAACAAGAGCTTTACTTTCTACAATCAATACTGTAAGATAAAATTAGAATAGATGTTTTCTATGATACCATTTCAAGGACACAAGTAAATAAAATGTTTTCTTGATACTAGATCAAGAAAACTTCAATAACGTTGCACAACAATGCAAAAATGATCACCAAAGAACAGATTATAATTACTAGCACAATTTTTTTTAAATATCAAGCAGCAAAAAAACAAGCCAAGTATTGTAAGAAACCAACTAGTTAATCAAGAATAAATTATTTATTAAGTTTCGTAATATAGATTATATATTAGATTTTCTGATTGTACAAAAATTACCCCAATAGTTCAATTATTACTGAATGAAACTGATATCTGATCAACTATTTCCAACAAAATCATAATACTATTACAGCATGTATGCCTGAACCAATTTTTGATTGGGAAGAAAAACTTTTAAAAATAATCTATGAACTAAACAGTACAAGTATTTCAAGGATAAAATACAGTCATTGATGTCAAGTGAATCTTAAAATGCTGATCAACAAACATCTGTTGATAGTATTTGCTATAATTAACTAGAACACACAGACGGCTTGACAAATAATAGAATCAATGCAACACTTATCAAATGACATCAATCAGATCGAAAGCTCAAATAATCATACCAAGTTACCAATACTGTGAATGATATAAAAAGAACTTAAACTACTAAATCAACTGGAATATCAATCAAATTATGTAGTAGGAATCCAATCATATATAAATCTGTCAAAACATATAGCAGGACACATGGTACAATGGGTACGGCAAGATATGCATAAAGCGATTAACTTGAATGATGTCAATTGTTTCTGCTCTATCAAGAAGTAAATTACCGAATTGTGTACATATAATTTGCAAAAAAATAAGCTGATGACATGTTGGAATATATGAAACTGATACAAAACAATATACCGTTACAAGGATGTGCTCCATCAAATATATTACATACTTATGATGTCATACTTAAATGTATTAACAGAAAAAAACATATTTCAGGAGGAAAGTCATAATTTATAAAACAAATTATTTAACTAACTTTGCACAGTTACAAAGCAGTAATGACAACATTTTAAATGATACAATTTAGTATGAAAAGCAAAACTAAAATGTATCTTAAAACAAGAGAATAAATTAGACCAGTAAATCTGTAATAACTAACAACATATCTTGACCATAAACAAGGATAAAACTATATTGCATTGCACAAACACAAAGACACAGTTCATGAAAGCTCTGAAATCTAAAATTTTCCATCTCTGTCACATCAGGTAATAAACTTCTGCAAAGTCCACTAGACAATGTGTAAAATGTAAACTGACTGAATTTATAATGAAATGTCTTAGCAGGGTTTAATTACATCAGATTACATTAATCCTATTCTCAACTAACAACAGTTTCAGCAATAAAATATCTCACTAGTGTCATTATGATTTTGTTAGTTATTTGCATATTAATACACCACTTAGAGAGATATAAATACTCCAGTATATTTGGAGTTAATAGACTAATATTAAGATTATCAGGCCATTACCGATGCAGTTAAACTGCTTAAAATTAGTCAAATAATTCATAAATCGATTTTATAAGTATTAATTTACTATGCAAGTTCTTTAAGATTCAGTCTTAACCATTTCACTTTATATTTGACACCCTGGGCTATTTCAAGCCACTACTTCAAATCACAGCCATTGGTCCCTTATGTAACAACCGGCCCACTTACTTAACAAGACATTTGAATTAATCCAAACAAATTCTTAACTAAGCTACTGGAGTTACACTACTAATTGAATTTACTAACTATTCAGTTTTTCTTTACCAAAAAAATAGAGCATGCACTGGCAAAGATTAAAAATCCTAAAAAAACTCAAATAAAAACTAATGTGAGAAAATGTAGTTAAAATATAAAACGATCAAAGTCTGTTACTTACACAATAAGAAGATGCAATGCAGATTATACAGTCAGTGATCAGATAAAACTTTTATTTTAAAAATTCTACTTTAGATAAATACAAGGAAAGTTTATTTTTAAAATACAGGTTAAAGTGGAGTTTATATAAAACAGTTCCATTAAAAAATCATCCAGTAATACAAAATTACAATTAAATCTCAAAAGATTCCTGTAAAATCAAATAGAAAACATTGCTTAAAAAGACAGACCTGAAAGTGCTGCAATATTGCCCACCATCAGTAAAGATGTACTGTTGCGATACGGCTCTATGTCTATGATACCTTTCCGAATTGTATCAGAGACTTTTGCACCTTAAGAAATATTTGAAACAAATAACTGAAGTTGATCGACAATACAAAAATATACCATTAGTCAATAATTTTTAAACAAAACTTAATAAACATTTTATATGACAATCTATTGCAATTATATTGTCTGTAGAAGGATAAAGATTTAGTTTTAAATGGAAAGAATTGCAAAGATAAAATAAGAAAGTACGAAAAAGGAACATTTTATATATATAAATAAAATATAAATGAATATAGTTTTATTGGGATAACAAATGGGAGGAAATAGAATTATTTCAAGCAAAGATAACATTTCTGTCAAAGACAGTAATTAATTCATTGCATATGTTGCATAGTATGTCACACGCAGATCAAGTACAAGAAAAATATTTTCCAACAAAATCTGTTATTAAGGGTACAGCAAATGCTGCAATGCATTGCAGTATATTGCATTCCCACGAACATAATCATGTTTATAAGTTGAAAGCATTACGAGCACTAACTTGCAACTGCTGAAAGCACTAACATTTGCTTCAACAGCAAACTATATTGAATACATCTAGTTTAGAGTGTAGAATGTGCATTAACAGAAATTCTGTCAGAGCATCATAAGTCAATTGCACACACTACTGGCGAAATGTGTAATTTCTCTATTCATGATATTTGCCAGCAAATGATCAAGCCAAGCAAAACGTTAGCTAACGCTTAGCTGTATCAATGGAAGAACAGCCTTGGTGTGAAAATGGCACAAATATTAAAAAATCATAACATTATTCATTGCGTCTAGAATATAGAACAGCACGACTGAACAGGCATTGAAGAATACTGGATACATGTTTACAAAGTATTCAACTGTGAAATAGTATTAATCTATTTACAATAAGACTCCAAACTTAATAGCCATAATTATCAAGGATATCAATAACACTACAGCATAAATTATAATCAACACCTTATTCTAATCTTTCTATACAATATATTAATCTTTTTAATTATTTTATATCATATACTAGTCATCATGAGTAGATTAAGTTTTCTAAATGCTAAAATATTACTCTACTATCATGAAAAGATATTAATAATAATAATAGCAATAATTAATTCATTTAATTTAAATAACTTCATCAAAAAGGGCACGTATTTTTTACTTAACAATAATACTAATACGTATGCTGAAAATTGTTCTAAAATGCATTCTGAAATCTTGACTGTAATATAGTACTGTAAAAGAAAAAATCAAAAAAATCAATAGAAATAAAGTTGAATCAATTGTTTATCTGTAACTTAATGTCATATTACTTAGCGACTGGATATGCAGCAATCAAGTTAACAATTGACCTTTAGTACAATGTACCAACAATTTTCATTTTGTAAATAAAACACTTGATCCGAATTTGTTCCCAAAGAAAGATGATACACTCACCTAATAGTATAGCTCCAAGCATCTCAAATATGCAAGCAAGTATAAACGCCTGACGCACTTTAAGCACACCCGATCCTACCGAAGTTCCAAATGAATTCGCTACATCATTTGCGCCGATCCCAAACGCTAAGATAAAAGCGATTATAAATCCTACAATGATCATCCACAATTGATCCTGTGGGATATAATTCTGCATCTCAAAAAAGCTACTCATCTTGAATGTTGCAAAAGAAGTGAAGTTTTGAAAGAATTACTGCGTAACTTATATCCTGGTATTATTGTTGTTAATTTGTTTGACTTAATCAGTTGATGCAAATAAAAGACAGGTTGCTATAGTTTTTTTAATATATACAGTTACACATATGACAGTGGGATATGTACAATGGGACAATCCTAACAGCAGTTATTCAATATCGCTGTATAGAATATATCGTCATACATCATCACCTACAACAGAAAATAGTGTAATTGATTAATTAATTCATCCGTAGACACAACATCATTATATTAAACAACAAAATTTGACAGAATTGTAATTATAATTATCCAAGCCGTGACTTAAGAAGAACGGCTATTAATTGTTAAAATAGTTTCTCTTATAGTCACTGTCTGTCTAATGCTTAACTACACACATTCAAAAAATATAAAAAAATTAACAATTCAATGAAATAACATCAATACCTGATTAATATTACAATCAGAGATAATACCAGCATTACAAACTAAGTTTGCATAACAATTAAATTAAAAGCTTTTAATTAACAATTAAACTAAAAGCTGATGAAAAAGCTTTACAAATACCAGTGTTCTCATCCCTCATTTTAGCAAATAAAACAAATAGAAAAGAATATCAGCTGAATTTTAAGGTAATTATGTAATTTGGTCCACCGATCATAAACCCTAGGTTCACATCAGGATCTACTACAGAATTTGCAGCCACAAGGCAACTAATTACAATATAAATACTGAGAATTACAAGTCTAATACTCTAATTTCAGATAGTTTTTGTTCGTATATTACTTCATCATTAACAAGCGTACAATTTATTGTTAAACAATAAAATGTTTGTTATAAGGTTAGCAATATAAATTATACGATAGTTCTAAATACAGTGAATTAAATACAATATACAGAAAATTAAAAGCTCGAACATATGTGGCAAATAAAAATTCTGACAAACGCTCAAACAATTAAAAAACCAACAAGTTAAAAAGTCTAATTAGGATATAAATAATTAGAATTAGAAGTCAAGAATGTGGTAATAAAACTGTAACAATAAAGGTATTAACCTGTAACCTAAAGATATTATTAAAAAGTAGCGCGATAAAAAGACCACACCAACATTTCATTGTGCAATGAAATACAACTAAACTATAAGTGATAGTTTTTAAATTTCATTTTGCAATAATCAATAAATCATTTTAAAAAAGAGTTTATATAATATAGTTTACAAAAGATTAAAATATTAAAATGGATGGTGTAAATTTTAGTTTTAAATATATAATACGCGTAAACCAAACTTTCTGACACTTCAGTTTAAAAAATATTCTTTCATTAATTTGATTGTAAAGATTTACGCTATAAAATGCAGAATTAGTTTTCAGAACAATCAATTGATTGAAAATATACAAAATTGACTATCAATTTGATTGATTCTTATCCGTATCCTAGTTACTATTATTCTGCAGAGGCTATCATTGGTATTCCAACATCATTAAATCTTAAGACATATATCCCTTTGTGGTCTACACTGCTTATAATCTTTATCACTGATATTTAATGGTGAGAATCAGTGCGGTAAATTTTTTGAAACTATTCCACTCTTCATATCTTTGATCACGATACAAGTTTCCATGATGTCAACTGACTAGTTAACTCAAAATGTCCATAATATTATGATTAATCCTCAAGTCCAAGTCTATTTTATGACTGACTTTCATGTCAATAATTAGTCAATAATTAATTCAGATAATGCTAAAAAATTTCAACTAAAAGCAGTACGAGCTAATATAAAACTTCAACATATTATCTAACGGAAATTTAATAAGTTTTTCATTGATGGATGATAATTTTCTTTTATAAGTAAGCATGTTTCATAACACGCCAAATTCTTTTATTCTAAATTTATTCTAAACTTTGTTTTTTCAGTGGAGTTTGAACTTCAGTGAAGCATGACGCATAAATGAATAATTCGGTATAATTGTGTGTGACGTTAAATGTAGACATCATGCTAACTTAGCTGTAATGCAAACATATGATTTAGTGAAAGGGAAAACAATGTGATAATTCAATTCATTTCAAATACATTACTTCATTGTCAGGAACAATTAGAAATTTTGTCCAATTATTTCTAACAAAGAATACTATTCGTAGAATACTACTATTACTATTTTTGATTTTTTGTTATTTGTTTCACGAATATTCAATTTTATTACACAATTTTTTTTAAACAATTACATGACGCATACAAATACATAAAATACAAATATTTACAGTTATTAACTTTACCAAATATGTCAAAAAATACAGCAACACTTTCTAAAATTGAGTAATAAAACTAATTTACGAAGAGTTCAGTACAAAACGTCGGTAAAAATCAAGTCTAATGATAAAAATCCATTTCTAATTCTAATCCTAAACCATAATTTCTAATGTCATTCCTAATCATAATGAATTTGTACCGAAATATTTAGTACTGGAATAACTTTAAAATTTTATATCCGCTTTGTCGTTCGTGTAAAAAATGTTACAAAAGACGACTTTCCCAATAAGCGATATTCCAAATCCCTACTACGAGAGATTCCGTACGCGAGTTTTGCATTGACGATTTTTCCAGTAAGCGAGTTGACCACGTGCCCCAAGCATGGTCTCTTCCATTTCACATGTATTTTTCACATTTACAAACCATTTAATGCAAATTTCCTTTATTTAACAACTAATATTTCTCTAAAATATATAAGGCATACCTCTATACATACATATGGACGGACAAGTAGACATAGTCACACAGACACGTAGACAGCCACACGTGTTCTTGGACGAGGACATTGAAGCGACCATTTAGTAATAAATAGAGCCTCAGTGTGAGCTAGACGCAGAAATGTGGTCGAATGAGATCCTGGATTTGATAAACGTTTCAGGATTAAATTAAAACATTTTTTGCTTAATACAACGTCCTGACAATCATTTACAAATAATTGAGAGAATATGAAAAGTACATAATTCTAGCATTTGAAATGAATATCAATTTAATGAGTTAATAATAATTCAGCAAGATAGCATTTTACAGTAAATATTTTATAGTTAAATTTTGCAGTTTTTGCGCTTTATTGAAAATACGCATAAAAATGATATTGGTTTAGGTGCATCTAAAACTACTTTTGGATAAAACTGAGGAAATTTCAGCTTAAAATCTATTTATTTTGTGATATACCCTTTCTTAAGTCAACAGAAATTAATATTTTAACAGCATATTTTTGGAATAATTTTCTTTCACTAGCACTTCGCTTGGCCTTGAGGCAAGATCCTATGCAATCACGCAGACAAAACAACAAAATATTATTCCACTGCTTGCATGCCTTTTATAGCCTGCAATAAACTAAATAAAACACACTTTATCTATCAATTATTACTTAGAAGAAACCAATAATAATGACAAACAAATAATCTCATGTAATTTCAATATTAATCGTTGATTCATTGTAAATCAGTAAATTTTTATAGATTTTAGGCAGCTGCTTTTATTGGGCGTGTTTAGTGGCAGTCTGTGCGCCATTGATTGTTGTCTGCTTAGTGATACACTCATGCTTCACTGCTGTTCTCGCGGCGAGTCTCGGATTTGGCGCGCTATAGGTCTGTTACTTCGGCCTGTTCTTTTTTACTTCTACAATTTAGGAGAAAGCTTGAACCCAAAGAGCTCATTAAATAAATAAAAATAATTCAGATGAGTCTTATTATAAGTTTAATGGAGCATCATAACCAGGGACGAGACTAGGGGGGGGCTAAGCCCCCCCAACTTCGGTGCTCAGCCCCCCCATCTTTCAAACCCCTAGCCCCTATGAAATAGCCCCC
>JAQIXG010005413.1:0-11487 GCA_034700105.1 Oconnorella tubifera | reverse complement strand
GTAATGGTGAAAGAGTTTTCTAATCAGCTGAGTGGAAAAGAGATGCCAATACCCAAGATCAAATTTAGCGATGTAAACAAACGCACATACTTCTCCATACCGCAAGGCATACATTTAAAATTTTCTCCGGCACTATTCTGGGATTGGGAGAAAACCAAATACCGATAGTTTGAATAAAAATGGAGACAACCCATTCCATTTGAATAAAAATGGAGACACGAGAATGCGAGACATGAAAAGCCAGCGCGTAAGTGATATAAATGGCGGTATACATACGATGTACGTGTACTGTGATTTGCTACAACAAAAAACCGTTGGTGATACGAGTTCTCCACTGTTAAGATTAGTAGGCGTTCGAGGTAAGAATGGTGATATGATAAATCGAATATACGAACCCCCGAGATACGTACCACTACAGAAAAAGAATTTTGATTGCATTGAAATTGATATAAGAGACGATCTAGGCCAACCCATTCTATTTGAATCTAGGAAACTGAGCGTGACGCTTTATTTTAGAAGAGCGAAGAATCCTTACTTTTTATGATGAAAAGAAAATATTGCTGCGATGCGGATTGTCCTATGTACGAAGAATATTACGTTAATCAGGCCGGAAGCGGTCTAATGACTTTTTAAGGCTCACGCCGCCAAAGAGGACACGGGATTGGTTCAGTATTGTGAGGCTTACTCCGTAGTGCCCTACCAGCGTTAAAGAGAATAGGAGGGCAAGCGCTCAGGACGGGCGTTCAGATGTAGCTGGCGGAAAAACATTTCACGAGTTGGCTTCGCAGCGTATCAGTGAAGGATTAAATACGTTTCTTCCGCAAGATTCTCGCAGTTATCAATCTGGCAGTGGAGAGAGTCGGACATATAAACGAAAAGCGATTAAATGAAAGAAAAGTTCTTGAAAAAGAAAAGTATTAGAAAGAGATGACGATGACATTTTTGCGCAATGGCATTTATTCATCCACAGAGCTGCGAATGCAGTAAGAGAGAGCTCGATCTATTTACGGTTCCAATGACTCAAATATCTATTGAAAGCGGATCGTGGACGGAGTATAATCCGGTATCATCATTGGCCGATGGTACACCGATAGAATTCCACCTTACCGGATCGGGTTCTGATTATCTGGCAAATACTCAGTTATACGTCATAGCTCAAGTAGTTCGACATGATGGTACGCCGATAGACAACAATCATTATGTCGCATCGGTCAATCTGCTGCTTCATTCGCTATTCAGCGAAGTAGACTTGAAACTTAATGATACGCTTGTCAGTTCTACTAACAATACTTACGCTTATAGAGCCTATATAGAAACGTTACTAAGTTATGGACCATCTGCAAAAAACTCAACTAACATCTTCAATGTATTTCAAAGATGTAGCCGTGCTATGGAAGAAAATTACCCCCTTGATGTTGCAGAATTAAATATTGGAATGAAGAAGCGGCATGCATTAATCAGCGCCGGACGCATGGTTGATATGTTGGGTTGTATACACTCCGATTTATTTTTTCAAGAAAAGTCTTACCCAGCGACGTTGGACTGCGATTAAGACTCGTCAGACAAAGGGATCTATTTCGCTTGGTATTTGATGCACCGAATCCGGCTTTTAAACACAAAATCATCGACTGTAAACTGTTTGTAAGAAAAGTAAAAATTAGCCCGAGCATATTTATTGCCCAGGCCAAAGCTCTCGAAGTTGGAAATGCTAAATACGCTATCCGTCGAGTTGTATGCAAGTCGTACACAATAGCTGCAGGCGCGCTGGATAATTGTCAAGAAAACTTGTTTACTGGACAGATACCCAGCAGAATTATTATCGGTATGGTCGGTAATGACGCGTTTAACGGAACGTACAGAAAAAATCCGTTAAATTTCAAGCATTATGATATTCGTTAAGTCCAGGTCTTCCTAGATGGTCAAAGCCAGCAGAATATAAAAGCGATTGAAACTAATTTTGATGAGCATCAGTACATCACGGGATCTCTTAGTTTATTCAGCTGTAGTGGAAAATATAGACGAGACGAAGGAATAGACCTGGATAGAAACGATTATTCAGGGGGATATACGCTGTTTGCATACGATCTATCACCGGATTTAAGGTATTTTAATTTTTTGCTCGAAGGGAATGTGCGAATAGATCTAAAATTTGGAACGCCGCTGGTTAATACAGTGAATGCCATTATTTATTCAGAATTTGAAAACATAATTGAAATAGATAGAAACAAGAACGTTATTTTGGACTACGTTAATTAATATGAATACCGATCAAATTGATAAAATTTTACGTGATAGATGTAAAATCTATCTCGGTGTGTACGCTTCGGATAAATTGCCGATATTATCGACACGAGATAAACCCGTAGTAATAGTAACGAACACTGACCCTAAAAGAATGAGTGGTAAGCATTGGGTGGCTATGTATTTGGATTATAAAAGTTCGACGGGAGAGTACTTCGATAGTTTCGGTATGAAGCCTATAAACGCTTTCGAACGCTATATGAATTTAAACTGCCGCGTGTGGGATTATAATCATCATCAACTGCAATCGGTAACTAGTAAATACCGGGCGCACTATTGCATTATGTATTCGTTGGGTATAAAGATAGAGGACATGGTTTAGATATTATGCAGTTTTAGCTCTGAGACTGCTTTAAATGATTTTTTAGTGAATAAATTTGTATCGTAAAATGCTTCAATTTGTACTCAAATCGTATCGATGTTTGTTTAAATTAAATTTTGAAAACTAATATGCGTTTGGGATGAATTCTTTTAAATTATTAATATAAAACTTTACTGACCCAGGATTTATACACTAGATCACTATCCTCGTCTTGAAAGAGATTGAGTACCCGATCATATACCATAAAATCTTCTTCGTCTAAATTAGATGAAATTACATAGAGTAATTATTTTAAATACTTAATCTCTTATCTATTTCATAAATATATTAAGTATTAAACATAATTTATAATTATCAGATATTTCACCAAAACACTGCATAATCAGAAACTACGGCGCTCAAGTTTTGATGCGCTAATTACTTTATTATGTTCATTACAATTACATTACATAACGTTATTAAAATATGACTATATTATGATCAATCAATTTGCATCCCATACTAAAAATAAATTAGAGCATTGATGATTGAAATTAATCATACTATTTCTATTTATTTTTCCACAGATAATTTTATGACAATTTTATGCAAAACTGCTCTAATTTTACGCGAAGAGTATGCGTGTTTATTGAAATAAATGATATAGTGTATTAATTTTATCATTACTAAAAGACGTTTCTAACCTTTGTCGGAAACTACAATCGGGTTTCCTTCGTCTCCTGAAAGAGCTACATGTTCATATCCTCACACACCATTGAACCGTAATCGTTGACATCATCGATAATTTCATTATCATCATCAACTTTATCTTCTCCTTCATCATCAACTGCATCGTCATAATCATCATCAACATCATCATCATGGAGCACCGTTGATGTGACATGATCATTTTCAATTTCATCTTCATCATCTGCATCGATGTCAATCACTGCAAATGGTGATGATGATAATGATGATGATGAGAACGGAAATAAGCGAAGAAATTCGTCGTAACTACATTCTCCATCTTTGATTAGACATACCTCTTCATCTAAATGAGAGCAAAATGTATAACTTGTCGAAATTAATATATAGTGTAAGTTATGTAACTTAAATGTTATGACAGTGTTAATTATCATCGACTAATAAGTAATCAGATCGAAGAAATTTTCTAATAGAGCGATTAATTCTCAATGCTTATAAAATAAATTTCAACTATATGAATCTTTAGAGCGCCTAGCACTTTGATTTAATTTATATCTCAATTAATTACATTTAATAGATTTAATTATTTAAGAATCAATTACTGAACAAAATCTTTAGAGCTTTGATTAAAAACTTAGACTTGATTTAAACTTAGAAGATTTAAAATTAGATTCTCTGCAACTGATCGCCGATAGTATTTTAATAATTGATTTTCATCTATTATAATTATGTTATTATTCTCTAACTCAAAAGGACTATTAAATTAATTAAGTCAGGCCTTAGAAAGTAAACATAAATTTTGCAGAAAAATATTTTTAACGATATATTAAAGTGTATATAAGCTAACGCTCGTCGTCACTGCTAATGTAAATAGAGTTAGAAGTCATTTTAGCTTTCTTTAATCACATGAATGTGAGCGTCAATCTATGTATACTCTTTAAATACGGAACTCTCTGAGAATGCATGATGTAGTTTAAATCAACCATGAAGCGGCCTTAACGCGTCGCTTAACATGTTTTTGAAACCTAAACTATTTGTTAAGTCAATGGCAATTGACTCTTCCCCTGTCCAAACATAACAGTATATGAATATCAGTGATTAACGGGTTGAAGATTTATCAGTCAAACGAAGTGCATTAATGTACATACTAATGTTTATTACCTTAAATCATCCATGAAGCGGCCTTAACACGTCGCTTAACGTGTGCTAGAAACATAAAACTATTTGTCAAGTCAATGACAATTGACTCTTCCCATGATCAAATATACCAGTGTTTGATTATTGATGGCTTAGCTGTATTCACAGCTGAATGTCCGTACTGTTTAAAATCTTCATTCGAAGACAAAACTATATTGGGTGGCGACTCTGTATCTCCATTTATTGAAGACTAGAATGGAGATGATAGTACCTGGAGGTTACTGGACTCTCGTTAATCACAGCTGTTAGAGAATTTCATCCTTATCTTGCTAATAATCACTTTAAAGTGTTTACATACCATATTAGTCTCAAATAGTTAACCAGCATTAAATCCCAAACAGCTCGGTTATACCGCTGCAGTCTAATTTGAAGCCCCTATGTTTTTCAAATTTTTCACAAGTCTGGGGAAAAGTAATGCATCATTGCTATATTCCAAGATAAACAAGATGTTGTTAATCGTTCGTGTGAGTATTCAATCCAAATTAACAATTTAAAGGCCAATATTTTCAAGTAGAAAATTCAAAGTTCCTTTTGTTCAGTATCAAGAATTACAGCTTAAAGTGCGACAGCCCATATACATTTTATAAAAGATGCTACTCTTGTATATTGCAGTTACCTAGTAACTGTTCTTTGGAAACAGTAAAATGGGTTATCCCAGCTACACGTGTAGAGAGAAATAGTAATACAGACGAAAGTGAAATAAAAATGCTCAATATCACAAATTTACCAATTCTCATGAAATTTCTTGATAATGACACACTCAATAGAATTAAGTACATTAACTACGGAACATTAATTACGGAAGTACATTAACTTTAAGTAAGCCTCAAATTAATTTGCCTGAATTCAAATATTTTCAGCACAATATTACTCAAAATTTGGCAAAAGACGTTAAATACGAGCTAGATTGAGAAAAAAACAGCACAAGCTGTAAAACATAATAGAGCAATAGTAGAAGGTATAAGTGAAGCAATTATCTTAAGAGATATACCAACACCCAGTAACTTCTGGACTAATCCAGAAGGAATAGCAGTTTTAACGGCACTAGTATTGTTAGGATTTCTTGCAGTTAACATTTGCATTTACTAATAAGGATCAGAACAATAGCTTTAGCTATAACTCTGCTATAAACTCACATTACTAAAACAGAAGGCGTATCGATTGACACACCTATAGTATTTAGTTATTTTTCAAATAAACCAGCTAAAAACATTACACTTTCTCACTGCAACATTAACGAAACAATTTTCAAGTTCTCAAATGACCATTTCCCTTATATAACAGCTTCTATTTTTGGAACCACACTGGAGTATATAATAACACGCAAACTATTTAAGATGACATGCAAATACTTCCATTTCAATAATAACTGCCACCTACTGTTAGAATTCGTATCATAAAACAACTCAGCTTATGTTAGTATTTTAAAGTTAAATGGAAAATCCACCAAATATCTTTTAATGGCAAAGAGTTCTTAAAACAAGTCACAATATCAGAATGTATTAACACACGCCTAAATTATACTTGGCCCACGTTTAGAGCAAGGCAGATTGAATCAGATAAGCAATCTGAAACACTTCAAGGCGTTTCAGTACCTCCAATTACAGGCTCTCTAATAAAAGGAATAGTTAGGCACGAACACAGCTGCAGAGCTATATGGATGTCCGATGAGATAAAAACCAAGGCCAATATAGATTATGACACCCCTACAATACAATACGCCACTGGAGATCAAATAAGCTCTAGTGGTAGGCCTGATGACATGGCACATAGCGAAATCATTGTTCACGAGTCAATATAGAAAGCAGGCCAACAGGAATAAACCGAATACATATACACTAACACTACAGCACTACTAACACTACACTACCATTTCATTTAGAAGGGTTTAGATATACATATATTAAATATAAAACAATAAAGAATTAGAAAAGCAAAAACTGTTCATAAATAAGCAATATTTCGGTTGGAATCCTCTAACCTTTAAATCACAGTTAAGTCTTCTAGTTCGTCAAATCCACCATTCCAGCAACCCGAACTAGTCCCCTTACCCCGCAATGGAGCCTATTAACTTTCTGAAGTTACAAATTGTCCATTTTTGTCCCTAGGCTGAAATAAAGTAATAGTTTTCTTATTTTTAAGTCGAATAATTTGTTTGCTGTTACAGTCCTACCTACATTCACCGAACAACATCGCAAACATGATAAGCATTCCGCCTTTAGAGTCTTGCATTTACAATTAGCATCACAAGACCCAGAGCCAAATTGAATAATTGCTACATATCAGGAAACATCAGATGTAGATTTAATTTTTTTTATAAATATTCAAACAAACAAACATACATTAAACATGTTACAATAGAGTGAATACACCCTACAAACAAGCAGTCACATACAGGAAAAGAAAAGAAAACAAACAACTCAACAAAATAAGAGACAATTCGCATGATTGCAACGACAGAAATTGTAAAAACATTCCCATTTACTGAATATAACAAAAGCAATCAATGTTAAAATGATTTTGATGTGAAGTAATTGTAGTTGATTGATTTTTGTTAACTCTATTAGTTTTGAATGTAATTATTGTTGCGTAACATAAATTAATATCGTATTAGTGCATGAAAATTGTTTGTAGTATTATAATAAAATTGTATTAATCAGTAGAAATATAAAGTATTGTAAACGTAATACGTAACATTTTGATGTTGTCTCACTATTGAATTTTCTATTAACCATGTAAAACATAGTATTAGTGTAAGCATATACGTTACTTGTTTATATATTAATACTACGTTAATTGAGTAACCGATAGTAGAAAAACATTACCTGGAGCATAAGAACGAGAAGTCATAATAAAATCACAATTAAAACTATAAAACTTAACAATACTTGTTTTAAATACGATAATAGTTTAACCAGTAATTACAATTAAATTTCAAAAGCAACATACACTACATAACACAACGAATAACATCCGTTCACAAGTTCAGACTAAGATCAAACAACGTGGGGGAAGATGCCACGATACAAAGAGACCATATATTTGTTCCGCACGCGCGAAACGCACTTTATGTTTGATGAAAAGTGCACTTTAACGCACTTCATTCTCTGAGCGCACTTTACTTTTTTTTACTACTTAATTATTCAATGTGACGTCATACATGAATGTTTCTTTACGTCGTAGGCCTATCTATATACATAAATTGCATCGATTCTCCTCAGTCGAATAGACCGGTCTGAACTTGTTCATCAAATGACAATAACATGCATTTTACATTAGCATTCATCGAATAGCATTAAAGAGGATACTATTATTATTTAATAAGCTTTATTGGTTGAGTTAGTCACGTTTTGTGACACACGTGATATTAGTGATGTTAGAGTTAGAGACGAGAGAGGGGGTGGAGGGGGGAGGGAGATTAAACATTTTAGATTGATCATTAACGCACTTTAACGCACTTTATTATTTTCGAAAATTTCGCGCACTTTAGCGCACTTTATTTTCGCCACAAACGTGCGGAACAACTATAAAAGAGACCATTGAACTACAACCTCGCACCCGACGCCAAACGTGTGATATACATATTAGGAACACAATCTAATTAACCGCACAATATAAACACATCACGCTCCATAAATCACTTCACAGTAGAAGCCTGAAATTGCATAGTTGCAAATCTCCTTCATCTTCTAATAAAGTTGATAACCTTCACAACAACCAGAATACTTTCACATTCAATTCATTTAAAACCGTTCACAGCACAGCACAATACCAAGTAACCACACCACATCAACTACAGCTCACATTAATATTCACAAACGAATCGAACATACAGAAAAATAAATAACAGATAATTATTAATAAAACAGATAAATATAGCTTACAAAGAAAAACTAAGTGTTCCTATGCATGCAAATAGTAATGAACTGATATATATGTTCTAAAACATGTCGTAAAATATGTCGTATAGAATATGTCGTAAAAACAAAAAAAAGAAAATAAAGTAAAAAGATAAGTCGTTTTTATTTTTTTATTTAATTATTAGTAGTTTTTACTGTAGAAACTGTATTGTGTAGCATGCTATTACTTGTACTCCACGTTTCTATCATTATTGTATCTGCACAAGTAAAAGTTTAATCTGTCCTGAACATCATTGAAGAACTGAAATATACTTTAAAGTTAATAATGAACATTTATTTTACTATGACATTGTAGTCATTAAGGCAATATATTGTTAGTGATTGTGTTTAATCATATCTATAACATTTAACCGTTCGTACTATTTTATTGATATTATTAGTCATGCAAATTTAGTGTTTTACTTTTAGATTGTTTATGAACATTGTATAATTTAGAGATATGCTTAAATAGAACATTACAAATCCAAATTATGTTTATCTGTCCTTAATTTCAATGTGAAGTTAGAATTGAATTAGGTGTGTACTCATAAATTCTGACATTCTGCCAATTAATGAAACTCGTCGAATTAATCGCGATTAATGGCATCTCTACTGAGCCCGGCGTGGGCTTCCAAAATCATCTTATATCGACGCATTTGTAGCCATGGTAGTCACTGAACCGAAGAATCCACCGCCGAAATGCATTTTCGACTTAAAGTCCATTCCATTGTTTAGTAGATCGACGCCCTCGCTTTTGTCGACTAGAACAGCGTCGATATACGCGATGGTGATAGACACTCCCGGTATGTTGGAAAAATACCGATCGTCTTTGAAATCACATTCTCTGATTTTGTCGTTATTTTCGTACATTGAATGTACGAAAATCTATTATTTCCAAAGTGCAGTTTGCAATTGTCTGGATCCACGTTCGCGTCATTATTAATTAAAAAAGTTCCCTTCTTCTGTTTACTTTTCTTAACTTCACACTATAGCAGAAGCTCGTTTGGATCCAGACTTTAAAAACTCCGTAATAACTCGAACTATTCAATGTTAGAAGTTATTTAAAATTTATTTACCATTGCCGATGCATCTACAATAACTGAGTATCGACTATTGAGTGGAATTGTAAGAAAAGCCAAATTGACTGTCTAATGATTGATATGATCGGGATTATAATAGTTTACAGTCACTAATAGCTTAATCTAATACGTCGCTTTTATTATTATATAAAACTTAATTTTGCGATATACTGTATAGAATATAGTCATCATTATTACTACAATGTATGATGGACAAGATTTAAATAATATTATAAAATCTTTTGCTACTGATACCTAGTTAGTTGATGACTTGGTATGCCTACATAACTTTGTATGCAAAATGTTACAATAATTCATATTTCTAAATTGTAATGTTGTAAAAAAAGGATGCATCTTGACATTTTGTGAAATAATAGTACTTACCATTATAATAGCTAGCCCACATCTCTTCTTCATAATATATGTGTATAAATTTCTCATTATCGCAACACTAACCCTCTTCGATCTCAGCATTCAGCTTAACAGCAACGATTACAACTATAGTAATCGTAAGTTAACATCTAGTTAGATTAAGATTGGAATCTTTCAAAAACTACCATCATTTACATGTTACTCCCTACGGATAAACCTATACTTTTGTTAGTTTAATTTAATTGTTGAACATTTTATCGCTAATCCTCCACATTATTTACATCATCATTTATGATAATGATGATGGAGGCCACATCATCATTTTCGTTTAAGTCGCTGTCGCGTATAATAAAGAATTGTTCTACTTCTACACGTAAAACATCTAATTTATAAATAATTATATGAAATTCCATCTTGAATAACAGAAATGATAACTAATGCCGGTAAAAACTAACCTGAACTTTAATACCGCGTTTCTAAAATAACTTCGAGCCTTTTGATTCGCCAGAAATAAACAATAGGTGTTACCTGCAGCACTTCAGCATGTCAATCATATATCCCTATGGCCATTAAACCTGTCGTAAAGAGCCTGCTCCAGAGCGTAGCTTACAGTTGGCGTGACTGTTGAAAAAGAATCAGGGACGTCATTTTTTGGGGAATATTATAGTGTATGAATTCCTATGGCATATTATAGTGTGTGATTTTTACAATAAAAATTAGATCTATAATGAGAGAATGAAAGTTACAATCAATTTTAAAGTATTATAACAGATGAAAAAACGTAAAAATCATATGTTGTTGGAATTCCACTCCTTCCCCTTGAAAAAATAAAATGAGGTACCAAAACTGTTTTCTGAGTGAGGGGGGTTGGGGGGGGGGGTGGAGGTTCACAGACTTAAGATCCTTATAATGTTATGATAAAGCGAACACATGGCGTTATATGATGAGAAATGTAAATGAGGATAATTACTATAAGTCTAGTGTAAGATCTGTCTGTTGAGTCCATTCATAAAATTAATGAGAAATTAATCGGCTGTAAAACGAAGACTGTGAAGCTAACAATGTATATGTCCGTTGGGACTAGTCGTTAGTATAAGTGACCATCTGCTCAAGTAATAAACTGAATCTAAGCCTTTTATTTTCTCCACTAATGAATTCTGATTCACGGGGTATTTCTCTCTTGAATGACTTTTCAAAGCAGGGGCGGACTTGTATGGTGAGGGTCTGAGAGATCTCTCAGTGGGCCCCCTCACCATGTGGGCCCTATGGGCCCCTTGAGGCAAAAAACAATTAAATTAAAACGAAAGAAAAATTTGAATTTGAGCGGAAAAATGTGAAATTTGACCATTTGCGATAAGGCTATAACCGATGAATAAATATTAGGGGGCGGGAGGAGGAGTAGAGAAAGAATATAATATCAGGTGCATTTATTGTTGAATTATTTAAGTTTGAGCATTAAACTAAACGCATAATGTAAAGTTTTAAAGTTTAAACGTTTAACATTACAATATGTTCAGAGTAGCTATAGGCTAGATTATATTTACATTCTTCGCAATCAGGGGTGTAGTCCTAAAAAAATAAGTGGGGGAACGCTTGGATCAGTGGCGTAAGGCAAAATCTTGCTGGAATTTTT
>JAQIXG010005412.1:0-11488 GCA_034700105.1 Oconnorella tubifera | reverse complement strand
CCAAATGGAGACAATCGTCAACAGCAACGTCAAGGATTCAACACTCAGCAAAATCGCTACAGTAGAAGAGATCAAGGATATACACAGAACTATAATAATCAAGGCAGAGGGTGGATTTAATAATCGTCGAGGGGGTTATCAGAGTAATTTTAACGGGGGGAGACGTTTTGGAACGGCCGAGGTGGATTTAACTGATACAGTTAAATCCATCTTACTGATACGCTGCACCTTTTAGTAAGACGCTTAAATTGATCACAACCACTTGATTAATTCAATTTTAATTTAAAATTAAAACTATAACTTACCGACTCGCTGCGCCCTTTGATAAAACTCTTAAATCGATCACAACTACTTTTAAAACATCCATCATGTAACCCAATTAACGTTATTTTAATTATAACACAATTCTAATGTTATTTTAACTTAATTTAACTTATTTTAACTTAATTATAATGTTACGCTAAATTCAAAATGACTTTAAACTTAATTATTATATAGACGAAATAAATGAGTTTTAGATGTGGACTAAAAGAGTTTTGTCAACTGGTTTCAGACGGAGATGGAAAGACAAATGGAGCGGAACTCGGTGATCCGAACTGCACCTGGACAAAAGACAAAGAACAAGACAATCCAAACCAAACACGATAACCCTTCCTGGTATACTATTTTCTTTTTAATTCATTCTTACTTAAATATCAAATCCAGTTAGGAAGGCAAGGGTGAATTGGGGGGGTTATGAACCCAATTTAAGGTGAAGGCATATTGTTTGTAACGTTAAAGTTATGAGTTTAGTAGTCAACCCCCCCCCCCACCCTCTCATGTGACTAGCGGTAATAAACTTTCCTTCTTAACGTTAAAAATAGATTATGTAATATCGTCAAATGAGTTACTCTATTATCTATAAGAAAGTTTTATCTGAATAACCTGGAACGATTTGACTTTAGCGATATCATGCGTACATTTAATTGATTTGGTAGATTGAATTTTATTACAAATAAAATTACATACACTGGGCCTAATCAATTGTAATGTAACAGTATAGTATACATATTAATAGTGATGAGCACAATGGTATTTTCAAAATGGTATTTTATTTTCAAAATAGAAAATACTGTTTTATTTGTATTTTGAAAATACTTTTGAAAAGTATTTTATTTTAGTATTTTCAAAATACTTTTTCAATACACTTTTTCTAAATCTAGGTTTCGTAAAATTACTCAACATGGCTACTCGTGAGGGTTCAGCGGGTACACCCGACCAACAGTTCCACCTTCGTGCCACGTTCCTGTCTCTTCCCTTCAATTAAGACTAGCTTTCTTACGAGGGAAAAGTACGCCCGGTAGGACAAGGTCAAACAAGTCATGCCATCTCGGGGATAACATCAAGGGAACGATGTTACGACTACCCTCGATGGAGCTTGAGTTCCTTCATCACGTCTCAGGCCATTGGCCGCAAACTCGGAAGACAAACTTATTGTGCCACAATCCTCGTTACGTGTGCTTCCCAGTGTGATTGCAGGAGGTCGGGAAACGTCCGGAGGCATATCCGGCCACACGTAGAGATTCCGTGCTCCCGTCTTGCCCCTGCTCTAGTTACTCCCACAGTTGTCATTTTTCTCATCCGTTCCCTTATTCCCATCATATCATTACTTTGATATGATACATAATATAATATCATAATAATATATTATGTATCCAGTTTTACTGACTGACACTGAGTAGCATCAAAACAAATTAAAATTATACAAAAATCGATAGATTTGGTACAAAAATAAATACCAGCTCTAAAATGGATGAAGACCTAGCGAAATTGAATCATCCCTCTCCCTACTCCCCCCCCCCCCTCTTTTGTAGTAGGTCTAGAGCTACTTACCTATACTAAATCCCGCATACTAAGAATTTGACAATCTTTTTAAGCAGCTGTCTAAATATTTCCTTTCATTAAATAACTTCAAATTTTCATTTTATTTTCTTGATTAAATATGATCCTAAATACAAGAAATAAATTAAAAATAAATCAAAACTCTAGAGTTTGAATACCTCCCCCCCTACTCAAAAATGTCACCAGGTGGCTTATGCCACCCCCAACCCCTCGCTTCACGTCTTTTAATCGTAAACAATACTAAATAATAATGTTTTCACATAACACCATAATTACAAGCACAAAAAGATTATCAAACAAACAAGTTTCCAATTTCGTAACCCCGCTTTGTTTACCCGTTTCATTTTTCCCATCCGTTCCCTTATTCCCATCATTTCCCTCCGTACCATCATTTCCATTGTTTCCATCTATTTCCTTTCCACTCAAACACTTATCAATACTTTCAAAAAATTTATTATCGTACTGTAAAAACCAATCCCTTAGATCCCCTTCTATGCATTGACTTTCATTCAATTTTGTGATTAAACTAAAACATTCAGACGAACAATTTTTCGAGCATTTACATTTGGTGAGTTCCCAAAAAGAGTCGAATTTGGCCTTATTGCATTTAGCTTCCTTGTAGAAATCGAACCCGGGTAGGCCGCATGTGTCGGCCAGACCCTTCCACTCGCTGCAATCATCAAATCCATTGATAGATGGGTAGATGGTTAAAAAACCGAAGCACATTTCTTGCTGGGTGCTTTCCCCCCATGTCGTTCGAGTATTTTTATTTGTTGTGTCGAATTCGCAAGTGACTTTTATAATGTCGCTCGGTTGAAATTTTATCGATTCAGTAAAACTGTAAATAGATTATGTTGAAATAAATAATAATTAAGTTATTAAGCAGATGAACTTTGAAAGAATACGTGACATTTTTTTACTTACTATTAGGTAAATAAAATCTATTGTGATTAATGATAAGTTGTATTTCAATTGTATAAGTTACACAATATGTAAACTAGCTTTATAAAGTTCGCTTGTTTACAAAACTTGATATAAATCAAGTTTTGTAAACAGGCAAACTTTATATCAAGTAAATAAAGATACAAATTTAAACTTTAAGATGATCAAACGAGCAATTATTGAAAACGAAATAATGTAAAATAACTTAAATACTGTGAACTAAATTCTATCATTAATGCAAAATTGATCAAATCTTTTGCAATTGCACAGAAATCTCTAGAATATACATTAATTATTCACTATTGTCAGTTTATAAGTAAATTTTATTAGACAGTAATTTAATTCTATCAAACCTATGCAATTTAGGACTGTTATAATCGTAATTGTTTTCCTCTATAATCGTTTGCATTTTATCCTCGTTAATCAACTCTATCTTTCCTTTCTTGCCTGAACGCATTACAGAAAGAGACAATTTATAATTTATAATCACGAAATACACAAATCTGAAATGAATATCTTGTAAATTGAAAAACTTTATAATTAGAAATAGCGTTCAAAAATATGCAAACAGAGGGAAATATATGTCAGAAAACATAGCTTTTTATCTTCTCACGTCACATCAGCACAACTATATATTTATAAATTGTACCTTTAGTAGTTGAATGATTCTATTTTAATTGTTACAGGACTAATTCATAAACAAGAATCAAGATAAGTATACAGGATTACTTCCAAAACAGAATTAAGTTAAAAAAAATAGCAATGTTAATCATTAATACTATAATACAGACACTTTATAACTATTGTTTTCACCTTGTAAATGCATATGTAGAGCAGCCCCGACTATATTAACCGATTCATTGAGATGTTTTGTGCAGCTTGCTTGGCAGCCCCCCACGACGGTGTAGTTTTCTGTCTGGGGGGGTATGTCAATGTATCTTTCTCCTGTCATAACAATCATTGCGTCATTTTCTCTAAGTTTTTCAGTGTAGTAAATCTTCATTCCAGATCCATCGAAAAGATCAGATTTATTTCCAGGGTTATTCCAATGAACCTACGCAATACACGTCATGAATTAGTCAAGGCTCGTTAGAGAACTGGTTAGAGCGCCGGGCTGGGACGCGGCAGGTCCAGGTTCGAATCCCGGAAAGATAATTTTTTTTAAGTACTTGCACCCTTTAGTAAGACGTTTAAATTGACAGCCACGTCTGAGATATTGTTAAAAAATGGCAATCCATGAAGTTAAACTTAACATAATATAAACTATATACCAACGTAGATAATTTTTAACCAAACACAACATTTTAACTCAAACATATTTTAACTGAAACATACATTTTGCATCTAATGTTTTTATTCTTATAAATCTATGTGAAAAATTTGATCTTTTTACGATTTTTGTTTTGATTGAATGAGATAGAGAATATTTAAAACAGTGCAAATTATTTTCAGTTTATATGTAGTTAGAATTACTATAAAACTAAAATATAGCATCATAGGGATGGAACCTGTAGAAGTGCGTATTGAAAACCAGATTTTCCAATAGGGATACCATATTCTTTTCCATGACATTGACCTTTAATCCCAAATGACCACAACCCAATCAGGGATGTGCACGTTAAATCCATCCCGCATTCTATTGGCTTATCCATAAATTCTAAAAAGAAATATAAATTATTATATCGGTTAATATGCAATATAATGAATGCTACATATCAATATGAATGCTATGTATTATATCAATTCCGGTACTTATGAATGCTAAATATCAATACTGGTTTTTTCTACATGATAATTTTTTATACATAGAACTTTTGTTAGTCACTAGAAAGTGCAAAATATAAAATAAATACACAAAACAAAGCAAAGACATAACAAATGGCATTTGCATAAAGAGAAAATGCAACGCAATGTTAGGTTTAATGTAAAAGTTTATATAGAAACTTTTTGTGTAATGAAATGTCAAGTAAATTACTTTCTGGTTTGTTTTTGCATCCAAAAAGAAGCATATGATGTAAAATTTTTTCATTATCAAGAATCGGTTCAAAGCCAATTAGATGACAGGAGTTGTTCACCGGAAGTTGAAATCCCTGACACATGTAGGCCGTTTCCTTTGCTGGTATCGGACTTCTGGCAATTTTAAGATCAATTTGAGCAGTTTCTGTAATAGTTTTTATTTCAAGTAAAAGTTTTATGGCTTTATTTCAAAGTAAAGCGTCAAGACAACAAGACGAATAAGAAGATGAAAATAGTCATAAGGTTCAGATTGATTTAAAATAGAAAAATATAAATATTTAAGTGAAATAGATTTAAAAAGAGCCAGATAGTTTTAGATAGATAGATTTAGATTTACCAGTAGATGAATATCACAAAACTAAAACGAAAGATAGAAATCGAATGATACATAGAGAGCGAAACAGACAGATAGATAGACAGACAAATAAACGTATCGGAAGATAATATTACAAGTAAGATGAATTTAGATTAATAATCTTTAGCTTAGTAAAAGCAATAAAGTAATAATTAGTAAAACAGTAATAATTAAACGATAACACATAGAATTCACTAGTCAATGTAACTGTTATCTATAGGGCCTATGTTATACAAACTATATCTATTTAATGTATGTTAGTAACTACAAAAAATTATAATAACAATTATAATTAATTATAACTAATAATAATTAGTAAAATAATAATATCAACAAAAAAATAAACAATGCTCAATATATATTTAACCTGCATCTTTGAAAGCGGGGCAATCGAACGGTGCATGACAAGGATTAAATTTATTCTTCCCAGCACAGTTTTCTGATCCCAAAAGATTGCAAATTCCTGCAGTAAGAATAAATCTAAAATTATAATTTCTATTTACATGAATGCCATCCATTACTTATACGATAAAAATACAGTACGAAGCAAACAGTACCAGGATGAGTTATGCTGTTTGACTTGGGATGATCTTGGCCTTTAGTCCAGGTGCAGTTTGGATCACCGAGTTCCATCCCGTTTGTTATTCCATCGCCGTCTGAATCCATTTGACATAAATCTTTGGTCCATATCTAAAAGGAAGTTTAAATTAAGTTTAACGTTATATTGAATTGAGCTAATAGCATTGTATACTAATTACGTCAGTCGTTTTATACGAGCGATGTCTCAAACGTAAGTCAATTTAAGCGTTTTACTAAAGGGGGCAGCGATTTAGTAAGTTGAACTTTTATTTTATTTTGTTGAAATTTTGAAATTATATTTGGTTTATTTTGTGTTTGTCGCTTTAAGACGATAATCATAATTCTAATCTAAGTTTAAAATATTCTTAAAATAATATAATAATAAAGACTGTCTATTATTTCTTTCAGTTATTTTAAGTTGGTAATAATAACATTTATTTAATTGAAAAGTTACTTACATGCTTATTATTTTGAAAATCTAACCCAAAAGGATTTCTCGTGCCCCCTCCCTCCTTATTTTCATGCCCCACTCCCCCCCAAATTCCACCACCTTCACAAGGATTGGGGACATTTGGCCCATTAGGAATTTCTGATTGGTAACTTTGATGAGCATAGAGTGTTGTTGTTAAAGATAAAATAATCAAAGGCATTAGAAGCATCTGAATAATTAAGAAGTTATATTTTGTAATAAATTTGAAGTTATTAAATACTATTAAATACTATTACTTATAGTTATAAAACTAGTGTTTTAAAAGATGCCAGTTACATTTTTATCAAAATATGTCAAAATTTCGGGTATCAAATGATTAGTTAAGTTAAGTTTAAATTAAACTAAATGAAAAGAATAAATCTGTAACTAATATAATGACAGTTTCAAAAACTTACGTTTGACTATAATCTAAATTATAATTTCAATCGAGAATTCAAAATTTGCGATTAAATTATCCTAAAATTCTTTAATTTCTCAGAAGCGTGTATAGTTTTTGTCTATAGTTCGTGTGGAATATTAAACAATTTAGAGAAAATATGACTTTTATATCAACCGAGTAACTTGCTATAAGTCATATAGTTATAGTCGAACTTGCTGACTAATATTTTAAGCAATAACTATACAAAAAAGCGCCAGTTTTAAATATCACATATCCGATAATATGACGCATATATAAACATTGTTTCATAAAACATACATAAAGTATTCTTTATGTACTTCAATAATTTTATCAACTAAAAACATTTTATATCAAGTTACAATTTGAACTTAACGACACAGTAATATTATATATAATAATAATTTCTAATACAGATTGCACTGAACATTTCGTGAAGTTAGTTTATCAGATGAATTGCGTTTTTTTCATCTATGTTCACACTAAGTTATGAGTCAATTATCGATAATATTTAACATATTATTTAGGCGTATACGTAAGTTCATTGCGTAGGCCTATATTTGCATAAATTACCAGTTGATTATATAGGCCTAATCATAATCTGTAGTTTTATTATCGCTTATATATAGGAATAAATAGCTGATATAGGCCTAAGAATCATAATATAATGCAAAAGTTAATTTAATTTGCAAATATAGTGTCAATTAAATGCATAAGTTGCATAATGCAATATTCATAAGCATACATAGGCCTATATAGATTTGCGACTGCTTTATAAAATTTAAGTATATGTATTTTAGGATTTTTATATTTATAAAAAAGTAATTTATTTGTAAGTGTTTTACTTATTAAAAGTTAAAATATAATTATTATACAGTTAAACTGTGCACTAATAATGATTTAATCATAGATTTAATCATAGATTGAATCAAAGATTTAATCGTAGATTTAGCCTTATCATTTCAATTTAATATTAATTTATATAAATATTATACGATTATAATGATAGATTAAATTCTCAAAATTAATCACCATATATGAAAACTTATCATTTATTTTTAAACTTACAAAATGATATCTCCATAAATTAGTATTATCCATAAATTAACATATTAATTAGTATTTGTATTCTTGAAGCCTAAGATTTTATTCTATAAGCCTATAGATAAGCATAAATAAATGCTTTTTGTTTATTGTAACTTCTTATTGTGCCTAAAAGCACAATAAGAAGTTATAATAAACAAAAAGAAATGGGCATATGCCTAAACATATGGGTAGCCTATAGACCTATAATTACTATTATAATATTAAAACAAATAACTAGAAAAACCAATAAACAATTTATTTAGACATTTCATTTTAACAGCATTCCAACATTTTATTTTAAACAAATTCTGTTTCAGTTACATACATTTATAAGTTACTAAGCCTACTGTTGTAGGCCTATCAAACAACAGAAGCATACGAATAAACAAACAAACAGTTAATAAACAGTAATAAACAGTTATAAATTTACACAAGTTAGTAATTATTACGTTTTAATATTACTTGACATTTAAAGTTAAATTATTAGTTAAGGCATTGAATTTAGTTACGAGTTAATTCAACTCGTAACTAAATGTCATCTCAACTATAAGATTAGTTGCTCATAATTTCATCAGCAATATTTACAGAAAAGTTATATTATGCTATAAATGTTATAAATATTATAATATTATAACTCATCATTGTACAAGATATACATCAATGTTTCGTTTAATATTATCAAACGAAAATAAATATTAATTTAAATAATAAAGTCAAAATGAGTCACACTCCAGTCGAAGCGGAAAAACTAGGCGTAGCGGAATTTCCACTAACTGCTGCGGAATTTCCACCGGAAGCAGCAGAATTTCCAGCTACTGTTGCGGAATTTCCGCTAGTTGTTGCGGAATTTTGATTCGCTGAAGCGGAATTTCCGATAGCAGTAGCGGAATTTCCACTTGCCGTAACAGTATTCCCAGCCATCATTGTGGAATTTCCGCTCATTGTAGTGGAATTTTCAGGCATCATAGTGGAATTTCCGCTCATGGTAACGGAATTTCCAGGCATAATAGTGGAATTTCCGCCCATCGTAACGGAATTTCCAGGCATCATAGTGGAATTTCCGCTCATCGTAACGGAATTTCCAGGTATCGTAACGGAATTTCCACTCATCATAGTGGACATTCCACTCATCATAGTGGACATTCCACTCATCATAGTGGACATTCCACTCATCGTAACACCATTCCCACCCATCGTTTCCATCCCCCCTGTTGTATAATTCCCCGCTCCCAAATTCACATCGCAATGTTCCACTACACCGATCAGTTCCCCCAAAACAGGCACATACATCACCCAGAACTTCTTAATGAAAGTCCACATGGCCGGGCTTGTGCACCCCGTGTCCTTTAACTGACCAATCAAATCCATGCACACGTCCGAACACGTCCAATTACAGTACCGCCCCGCTAGCCTAAAGACCGCCCCCAACGAGCAGTTGTCGCAGCCATAGGTTTTATAAATATCAAACTCTGGGAAATTACAAACAGAAAGGTTTTGTAATTCCATGCAGTAGTCAAAGTTTGGCACTGTTGGGTAGATTATGATGAAGCCGTAGCACATTTCTTGCTCGGTTGACTCGCCGAACATCGTAGTGTCGTTTTTATTTATGGAGGAAAAACTGCAGTGAACTTTGATTTCATCCCCCGCGTAAAAATCTATGGCTGGAGTGAACCTGTAGAGGGTTTATTTTTAGATTGAGATCATTTTGTGGTAGATTAGTGGTGGTGAATTTTTGGCGGTACATTAATGATTTGGAAGTAAAATTTTGGCGACAGATTAGTGATTTGGAAGCATTCAACGAAATGTAAAGATACTATTTGAGTAATATTTAATAACAATTAAATATTAACAAAATTCTATCTATATAAGTGTACATTATTCTATATTATGTGTATCTAAAAGTTATAAACATCATTTATAATTGTTTTCATTTACTTATTATATGTTAATAATCAATATTAAATTAATAATAATATTAATAAATCTGTGATAATAATATGATTAATAAGTAAATTATTTTAAATGTTATTTTATTAATTACATATATATTATTATAATCAGCTTACTGGGAAATTTTAGGTAGATCGTATTCATAGTATTGGTCAGAAACTAAAGTTGTCACTAGCTCGCCACGTCTCCATAATTCAATGTCACCCGATATACCTAAACATTTCAATTAATTTCGGTTTTTTATTTAAGATTTAAGGTAATCAGATGTCCTTTTTTTAATCGAACATATAACGCTTTGTATTATAAGGACCCGTATAATACAAAGAAAAAATGTAATAATCTAATAAAGCTAAAAAATAAGTGCTATAATATCAATTCTAACAAAATTCTTAATAATATATATGTTATAATATTAAATGTAACATAATTCTACAAAACATAGAATTACTCTAATATTAAATCTAACAAAATTCTACTTAAATATTACAACTTATTACAAATATTACAACTTATTACAAATATTACAACTTATTACTTATATCGTAAAATTTACATTTGCATTATAGTATATAATATGTGTATATATAATTTACATAAATTGTATTACCATATATACTACTTATATATGTAATTTACATTTGTAATATCTTATATATTACATACATTTATATTATATTATTGTATATCTGACTTACCCATAAAATGCATATGAAGTGCAGCCTTATCAATATACACTTTTGATGGTTTCATATATTGAGTACAGTCAGCCGAACACGTGCCCTCAACGGTGACATTTGATTGGTGCGGGGGAATAAATATACCCTGCTGACCAGTCGTTAAAATCATTCCGTCATTTGGTCTCAGTTTCTTGGTGTAGTAAATGATCATTCCTGATTCGTCGAATTCGTTTTCTAAATGACGAGGGTTGTTCCAATGCAACTACGTGAAAAAAATAATAATATGTGGGTTAGAAATATGAAATGAAACCTTTTATTTACACCTTTTTATTTAGTTTTAGCGTGGATATATTAACGAAAAAAAACACCTTTTTAAGTCTGACGTTTAGAAATTTAAAATAGAAAGAAACACCTTTAATTTAGTCTATTGTGTAGATACTTTAGACCGGTCACACCGCTGTAATTTTAAGTGATTTCCACTAAATAGATTAATTTTAACTACTAAAACAACATGAAATATAAACTTTAAGTAATTCTGCTGATTGACTGATAACATCCAATTGTTTGATAAATTAATTAACTAACTGATAAATAAACTAACTAACTAACTACATGAATGAAATGCTTTACCATTCTTGTATCTTAAACTACTAAATTAAACTAAACATACAGAATAAATATACAAAAAAGATACAAATATATAAATATATAAATTAAGAATTTTGAGATTTTAAAGAAATTATTTTCACCTGCAGTAAAACGTAATCGTAACCCGTTTTTCCAATTGGGAACCCATATTGTTCTGAGATACAGTCTCCCGGCACCCCGGGGCCCCACAACTGAAGGATTGTCTGGCACTGATCGATCCCCATAGAGCACTCGCGGGGGGTGCTGAAACTACCATCTGAAAGAATATAGAATGCATGTATTACATGATTACATGTGTTCAAAATATACAATATGTAAACAGAGATTACAAGTGTACAAAGAGAGATTACATTCATAGATTATATGTGTACATTACATGTGTACTAATATAAATTAACAGTATCTGAATTGTAAATATGACAATTTTATTTTATGGATATATCTTTGCTATGGGAATTGTTTCTAGT
>JAQIXG010005411.1:0-11488 GCA_034700105.1 Oconnorella tubifera | reverse complement strand
CTCATTCCCCCCCCCCCCCCCCCGATGGATTCGCCACTGTGTCAAATAACATTTAATATCGTATCACTGCGAATAACTATTATAATTATAGTATACGTCCATGTTAAATCCCCCCCCACCCCCCTACCTCTCCATGATTTCTCCACTGAAAATTAATAGCCTATTTATCAATATACCAATAAATTTATCGAAAAAGTGGACAAAATGTATGATAATAATAACATTATTAATTTAATCTAGTAGCAAAGTAATTCCAAAATATCTATCTGAATTATGCTATTAACATATATATATTCTGTATATAAATAAATATACAGTCCTGTTTGTGTTTATAAAGCAAGAACCGTATACTTTTATATCGAATGGAACAAGCGTTGAATACACTGGATTCATTCCTGATTTGATTTTTGCTCTGTCTCGTCATTTACATTTTGATTATAAATTTTATCACGTTGATAAATATGGAACGTACAACGCTACGTCACGAATTTGGAACGGGATGGTTGGTGAAGTCATCAAAAATGAGGTTTGATGATATATGTAGTCTGTATCACAAATATATTTATTTATTACTGAAAAATGTAAATTAATACTTTTTATTTTGATTCTACAGTTCATTAATTTCATTAATTTTCATTAATTTAATTAATTTTTAAGTTCATAAATTTCAGTATATTAATTTCATTTGATTCTACAGTTCATTAATCACTTAGCAATAAAGTTGATTAAAAAGATTAATAACAAAGTTGTTTACATATATTGAATAAATTCAATAGGCCAACATCATTAGAGATAGGCTATGTTGATTTATAGCCTAGAGGCTATGTTGATTTATACAGAATTTTCTGATAAATGATGTTATATTATTATAAAGACTTTTTTGTGTAATTGTGTATTTATATTTGAAATATGATATGTAATATAATTTCATTTTCATTTAATTTCATTTTCTTGTATGTATATAAATTTATATACTATTTTTATTTTCAACTGGAAATTTTATCAAAAACATTAATTCAAATTATATATATAATCTATAAATTATATTCTAGAAAGACCCCACGCAGGGGGCTGATGTCGCAGCCGCAGCTATCACCATCACCCGTGAACGAGAAGGTGTCGTTGATTTTGTCAAACCATTCCAACATCTGGGCATCTCTGCCGTCATCAAGCGACCGGCCCCCTCACTAGACCCGGGTATCTTTCCCTACAGTTTTGGCATCTTTCAACCTCTAGAACCGGCTGTTTGGATTCTGGTCATTCTATCTTCGATTGTTGTAAGTTGTTTTTGAAATGTAAATGAAATCAAATGCAGTGAAATTTAGATGAAGGCTTTTTTAAAGTTCATTGATTTATTTCGGTAATATACCATAATATAAAATATAAGTCAGGGATGTATATCAGTCTTCTGAAATCAATGTGTTTTTGTTTTAGCCTATATTTAATTGTATAACATAATGACAATAAAATCAATTTTAAAACGACTGTTAGGCAAACAGTGAAATGTTTTCATTATGGTTCTTAAATAGTTTATATTAGTTTTTATTTGTATAAAATACAAGTCTTGGGCTTCAATAAATTATTAGACTACGCATTTTAGTAAATTAAATGTTCTTTTTATTATGTTTTTAATGCTAAATTGTATCAAATACTTAGTGCACATTATATTATTCCATCATTAATATATTAATATGTTATAGAACATTTATGCTGTAGAATTTAATACTCATTGTAATATATTCCTTAAAAAAAACAGATAATTGGATTTTAACTTTTTTAATTACTGATAATAAAAAAAACGATCAAAATTACTTTAATACTATTTCCATTCTAGTAATAATCAATTTATAATTTCACGAATTTAATTATTAATAAATTTTATCCAGCAATCTGCTGTAATCTATAATATTCTATAATATAGCTCTTATATTCATATGTACATACATTTTTATAAACAATTTTATTGCATCGGCTTAAAATATTCGATTTCTTGGTTCCAGGTCGTTTAGTCAAAGGACGATTCGTCAATGGACTATTCGTCAAAAATTATTCTTATAACGGACGATTCTTATAACTATTAACCATAACCTTAACCCTAACTTTAACTCTAACTATAACCCTAAACCTAACCATAAACCTAGCCCTAACCCTGAATTTAACGAATATCTTTGACGAACTGTCGGTTGACGAATCGTCCTTTGACGAAACGTCCGCATACTGATTTCTTTATTCACATAGGTTGGCCTTTTTCTTTGGCTGATGAATATGTACAACCCTTATGAATGGGCGGGGCGTCATACTGTGGGATTGGCCGACAAGAACCAATCAGAAACCTTCAATCTGGCCGGTTCAATGTGGTTTGTTTTCACGACACTACATTGGCAGGGTAGGAATTATACTTATAAAATATAATGATCATTTTATTATAATTATCAAAGTGTTAAATTAATGTCATTAATGCAACCCCCTCCCATATTTTTTTTACAAAATAACACTAATAATGACAATAGTCATCACAAACTGAATGATCGAATGTTAATGTTTGATAACGAGCCAAAACCTTGGTCTAATATATTCCTATTCGGAATTAAAAATACATTATAAATGTACTCTACTGTATATTAGAAAATCACGGATTTTTAATACAAATGAAATCATTGCTATATCCTCTGTCTTAAATCCATTCAAATATTTACCCGAGTCATATAAATCAAATAATTCTGCTCTCTTAATCACACACTCAAGGATACCAATCATCTAATTCATAGGTGCCCAGAAAATTTTACTTCATATTTTTAAACCCAGGTTTTGAGCGGCCCCCTCGTTCAATCGCCTCCCGTTTCCTCAGCGCCATCTGGTTCGTATTCGTCACCATTTTTCTCGTTACTTATACGGCGGGGATCGTTAACCTACTTTTCTGGGCCAGCACTGTCCATAAATCTTCTCCCGCGACGTCACCATTTACCGATCTAGGTCACCTGATTAGTAGTGGTGATTATAAAGTGGGCGCGATTGTTAACAGTCAGACGTATAGATACATAATGGAAGTGGCGAGGGGGGGAGAGTACGACGCGATCAGGAGAATGTGGCGGGGGGATGAGAATCTACTTGTGTCAAATACCGCGGAGGGAATCAAAAAGGTTTCTACATAAAATTTAGAGTCAACTTTAAAATATTTGAGCAATGAAATGTTGTCATCTTGACTTTATTTAATAAGGTCGAATTGCAACTATAAAGCTGCAAACCTGCTATTTTCTTTAACAACTTATCATTTTATCAATACATCGTATTATAAAAATTTTGCTTTACATTTAAATTATTATTTACGCTTATAGGTCCATAGCAGCGAAAAATATGCGTTTTTAATGGAAAGCATGATGGCCAAATACGAGATAAATCGACGTCCTTGCAATCTAACGACCGTCGGCGAACCCTTCGCGACACGGAGCTACGGATTCGCGATACCGAACAACTCCCTCATCCTGGAGGCGCTCCACTCGGGAGTCCTGGAGCTGATGGAGTCGGGGGACATCGAAGCGATGGAGAAGAAGTGGTTTACATCGCGCGGTGAATGCTGGAATGTTACTTTAGTCGAGAGAATGTTTGCGGACATTAATTCGGCTTTGTATGTGGATAGACCGAAGTCAGTGGACATGGATATGTTCTGGGGGCCGTTTGTTTTACTTCTTGTCGGAGTCATACTGAGTCTTGCAATAGGTTTCGCTGAGATGATGTACTATAGGCAGTGGGGACGGGTAAGATGAGTTCTTTTTAACAACATTGATAACATTCAAGACCAATTAGAGAAGTGAATAGAGGATTGGATAGTGGATAGCTGGATTCGAAAGTGATAGGTGCAGGCTCGAATCCCGGAGTGATCAGTATTTCTTTGCACGCTTAGTAAGGCGCTTAAATTGACAGCTACATCTTCAATATCGTTCAAAATGAGATGCTGATGCAAAATGTACTTGATGCAATGCTTAAGTTTAGATGATGGAAAATATTCGATAGTAGCATCTCTAAATGTAAAATTTGAAGTAAAATTTAATCATCTATTACAAATTAATTTGAGTTTTTACTTAATATTTGTCTTCTATTGTATTTGGCTCTTATTAGTGAAAGAGATACCCCTATCCCGATCTTATCCACTGCATTATTCATGAAATTTAAACTTAATTTTTATTTTTAATAATTTATTCTATACATGTTATTTTTACAGTACAAGTCCAGTAACCTACCTCAAGGTCAGCAGTTAAAAATGGAGCCGGACGAAGGAAACATTTGAAAACTCTAAAATATGTACATATTAACTTACAATGTGTAAAAAACGTATAATGTGAATTCTACATGTAATTTGTCAAACTTTGTATTGTGCTGTAAATAGAAAACTTTCTAACATTTTGCCTGTAATAATATTGTAGTCAGATTCCAATCAAAATTAGAGTAAGTAGCTTGAAGTTTATTCTATAGTATAGGGCACTTGATAACTCTGCTATCGAATATTTCCATTTTGTTAATCAAGATCCAATGTAATATGTCGAGATTCAATACAGAGAAAATTTAATGGAGCTTAGCATTTTATAGCATTACAGCTTTATAAATTAAACTTATTCTGTTTTGTTAATAATACATTTGATGAGTTTCACATTGTCATTGATGTTCTTTTTAAATATACTTATGATAAAACACTAGTATTTATCTTATATCAGATATATTTATTATATAATCAATGTTTTTCTATTATCTATAAATATATATATTTACTATAATTATAATCGTAATCATACAGTACTTTGGCTATCAATACTAGGCCCAGCCAATACACCCCTATAGTCTATTTTATATTCTTGTTTATAAATCGTTAAAATTTATTCACTATAGGATTATAATTACAAATATATACCAATGACGTATGTTTGCCTGCGATTTGTTCAAAATAAAATAGCATTTATATTCAACAACCGCATGATGGAAAAATCAGCTCGAACAAATGAGTCATTCAGGAGAGGGGAGGGGGGGGAGCAAGGCATTCTCTGAGCCCTAATTTATATATATATATATCCTTTTTGTACGCGGATTTCTAAACTTTTCTTTTGTACAACTAAAGCAACAATCATTCTCTTACCCTCGATAAGCTTTAATTCATACAAAAATACAAAATGCATAATATTCAGAACTATAGCCGTTAAGTATAGGCCTACAATATTATAGCAAACGTCTTAGAATATTACTAGGAATTTCTTGATAATATTTGGGTTACAAAATTTTCCTCGTATTTACGACGAAACAGATATTTTAAGAATTTATTTCTATTTCAGGCTTGCATGGGGACAGTTGTACTTGATCCGCCATTCTCTAAAGAATAGATATGTTCAATTTTGTAGGACTAATTAAACGACAAGGCACTCTGACGTAAACTTGTTTAATTATGTATGCGAAATCTAACTAAATCGACTCACCGAGCGAAACCGTCAACTTATAAACAGCAGCGCTTGTATAATAATCTGTATACTATAGCTCATTCAGTAACACGCGACAAATATAAAGGTTACTTTTCAGCAATGATCCAAAAGTATAAAAAACTTTAAAAGTCAATAGGTCCTATATACTATAATATGAAGATTAGTTCTAAGTTATAATACTAACCCCTTGCAAGGGATTAGACCTACTAGCTTTATGATTTGTTTTCCATAAATGATACTTAGTGGATAAAATATTAGAGTCAATTTTAAACATAACTTCTGAAGTAATTTCTGAAGAATTTTCCAATTCTGTAGTGCTTCATCTAGACACTAGACATCATATAGTGATTTGATCTAATATAATCTAGACACTAGACTCTCCCTTCCCAATAAAAGATCTAAAATGCGATCAACCGACCCAGAACAAGTTTCCACAGAAGACTGGTCGGCAACAATTCCAGATCAGCTGCAACCTCCGACTGATGACAATCACTCGCACAAGAAACTTAGGTAAACGGCGGGATTTTTTGGATACAAGCAGCCACCCGGGAAGGGGGGGGGGTGCTGAGGGTGCGCCGCACCCCCACTTTTCTGACAGGAGGTGCTGGCGTATATAAACGCACCCCCAAATTTACTAATAAAACTACAGATTTTAAAATGTAAAATCATTTTGTATAGTGCATAAACCTAAGCCAGCTTGATAAATAAGTCTGCGTTGCTCTTTGTCTTTTTAATACACACAAAATCAAAAAAGCGACTGACTTTGTAACGGTAGGGTCTTCAAATTATTTTACTTTCTTTTCAAGTGGCGTAACCAGAAATTGACTAAGGGGGGAGGGTTCTTCCGAAATTGCGAGTGATGACCTTTTCCTCTTTTTTTAGGTTATCACACAATTTTGGTCTCCGAATGCATGTATTTAAAAAAATCCTAAATACACGTTTTTAATGCCAAAAATGCATTACATTGTCACAAGGGGGGGGGGAGGGTTTCATCACTAAACTCTCATCTTTGAGATCGCAAAAAAATTACCTAGCTCCACTGGGTGGGGGTGTGATTATAACCCCCCCCCCTTGCCTAGCCACTGCTGTTTGTTGAATCGATTAGATAGAGCATACTTAAACTATATAAAGATGAAAGTAATTTTATGTTATGAATCTTCTAGAAAAGTGGAATGAAAAAGTAACATGGTCATTCTTACTCATTTTAATGTTCATGTTAAATGTAGGCCTACTTTTTCTATAAAAAAAACTTCCGCATCCCCAGTTTCAAAATCGTTCCCGGGTGCCTGGATACAAGTATTTTGAAATTTTGATAAAATAATTTCGATAAAAGTGTTGTTATTTTGTTCTTGAACATTAACTATTGGCTCAAAACCCCCTTCCCAGAATCTAAATTAAAAATTACTTATAGTAAGAGTGTTAGTGTATTGATAAAAAAATATATAGCCTACTAATTAAAATGCCCTCCCCCCCTCCCTCTCAAAGAAATACTTTTTGTGGGCATGTATTTAAACTTAGAAATAGTTAAAATAAAAGTTGTAGTAGACTTAGTCAGTAAATTGAGAGCAGAACTCATAATTATCGAACAAAGAGTCATCTCAAATTTGAAATGATATCCTATTGTTTCGATTAATATCTACATTTAAATTCATAAATTGTTCATTCATTCATTTAACTTCATTTTATTGTTACTTATGTAATATATATTTATTATTTCCAGGAGATATTACAAATCTCAGAATGAACTATTGCAATCAATTGATGACATCAGACTAGAGTTGGCTGATTATAAAGAAGATGAAGTTATTGAGAAAAGACAATCTTCAGCTTCATTTATTGCACGGATAACTTTTGGCATCAACTTGGTATGTTGTAGCTAGTTTTAATTTCTTACATAATAATTACAATGTAGATATTTTACTGTACAGAAATTGTGTAAGTATGTAATTTGAGTATTTAATTTAATTAGAACTTAGAAGCTGATGTATTAGAATCGCACATTCCTAATTAATTGTAGTTTTCAACTATTATGCCAATTAACTAGTTTAATTATTAACTTTATAAATGTATCTGTAACATTAGCAACTGAAACTACTATATTCAAAAATGATAAAATCTGTAAAATCTTTCATTAAGAAACTGTAAAGTTAATTCGCAATTGTATTTTAATCAGACCCTGTTCGCATCTAAGATAGTCGCGGCTGTTCTCTCCGACTCTCTGTCTGTCGTGTCGTCGGTGATAGACAGCGCTATGGATCTTGTGTCCGGTACATTGCTTTGGTGGAGCAGCAGAGCCATCAAAAACGCAAATCCATACTTGTATCCCAGAGGCAAGAACACTTTTTGTAGCAATTAATTCTGTCACTTCTGTTATAAATAGGTCCGAAAAGTATCAGTATAGGCTTATAAATATCAGCTGTATTATTTAGCCTGGTTTAGAAGAATGATATTTTAAATATCAATACTTTAAAGCAAAAATGATATTTTACATATTTGATATGTATCACCGATTGACAGATTTTATGAAACTGTACATATTTACAAAAATAAGCTTTTTTGCTTCAGGTCGCAGAAAGTTAGAGCCAATATCCATTGTAATCCTCGCTGTAATCATGAGCATCACGTCTGTGCAAATTATTCAAAGTTGCTTTCAGCGCATTGTTAGTTATGTTGGCTACTCTACAAACTGTCGCCTTAGAGAAACGTTCACAAATGAAACTGACGTCTATTGCGGTACAGAAGCTGAAATAAAGAAACTGATTGAGCCTTGTTTGTCAGGATCCGATGGGCCTTCTGTTGAGGCTCCTACTATTATCATCTGCTGCATCACTATTGGTTTGTTTATTTGCGCAATGATTAGAGCAACATAAGCACAAAAATGCTTCTTTAGATGAGGATTAAGATAAGTAATATTAGTATTAATTTGACAAAATGTCAAAAATAAGTTAATGATGTCAATTAATTGAATAGAGTTTATAGATATTAAAAACTTATGACTGTTCCAAGCATGAAATACTTGGAATAGTCTACTAAATTTCCTTTATTTTAGACAATTGTTACTGTTATTGGTATACTTGTCACTATTGGTAAAAAGAACATTAACATTAAAGTTCTTGTAGAAACAAATACTAATAATATTCCCATTGTACAGACATTGTAACATTTAATTACAATATCAAATCTATTGCGTTTATGTTAGTTACAAAGATGATAATGTACCTGGTCTGTCGAACTAATCGCAACCCTACAGTGCAAGCGTTGACTCAGGATAATAGAAATGATGTCATTTCAAATACAAGCGCCATAGCTTTTGGATTGATAGGCAAGTAGCGTTGACATATTGTAAACTAACATTATTTTACAAATATGTACATCAAAGTCTTCTGTTAATAATGGCTATATGATATCAATACAATTTTGTTTTACTGTAATAGCTATCTGTTTATATTTCTGTTCCAAAATTATTTGTTGTGTGAACACGTTCAATATATTTTCTATGCAATGCAGTCTAATTTCACTTTATTTATAATATGTTGCTTTTATGATAAATAGTCAACTAATTTGTTGGCACAGGTTCAAGGCTATGGAACTATGCTGATCCTATAGGGGCGATTCTAATTAGTCTTTATATCATTATACAGTGGCTTATGACTGCCAATGGTAAGCATTAGTTACACTCTCGGTCTCTATTTATCTTTCTCAACGATTCCCTAATGTTGATTTAAATTAATGCAAGCCTGCTATTGCAGAGGCAGATTCTGCTTTTTGAGTAATTTGAGATATTTGGTTGACTTTGATAAACTGATTTTTAGTTTTATGAAATCTAAATGTCAAAAATGTTAACAGAAACATAAGGGAGTCTTAATAGGATTGCTTGCTAAAGAATTTTAGATGAACTTATATCTAGACTTCTAGAGCTAACAGTTATCACTATTTACATTAGTTATCAGTTATTTTTACATTAAAATCTTCAAATATTAAATCTTATGAAACTAAGATTAAAATAAGAATTAATCTTATAAAATGTATTATTTAACCTATTGTAGAACAAATAAAAATGCTGACTGGCTACACTGCATCTCCCCAAATGCTCAATAAACTAACCTGGCTTATCTTGAATCACGACAGTCGAATCCTCTACATAGATGACCTGAAGGCTTTTCACTTTGGGAGCAACTTCCTCGTGGAGGTGGACATCGTTGTTTCCTCTCAGATGGGAATACAAGAATCGCACGATATAGGAGAGACGCTGCAGATGAAACTGGAAAAGTTATCTAATGTTGAAAGAGTCTTCGTACATGTTGATTATGAGTGCGGATATGTTCATCATTTTAGTGTGTTGTGAAATTATAATTCATGAATGATTGATAGACAGGCATACACTGTAGTTTTATAAATTACTAAATTAAGGAAAATTTTAATTGGCTTTAAGAAAGGTTTAGATACTGAACTTTATCTAAATTGACATTTACTGTATATTACTTAAAAAAACATATAATCCGTGTTTAGTGAATACGATCAGTCTTCATTCTGTAATTGTCAATAATTATTAAGTGTACACTGATTAATCAACAATCGTAACACGGATGCTTTATTAATTATGAAAGCTCTAATTTAGTATAATCTTGAACTAGTTTAAGTTAGCATTACTACAACCAGTGGCGGACTGGCTTCCAAAAGCCCACTGAGGACATTTTCAGTTGGGGCCCACCAAAATATAACCCTCCCCAGTCATTATCTAAATTTTAATTTCTAGTTTTAGCCTGATCTCAAGTAGTCAAATTTCCCGCAGAATTTGTGGGGCCTCCAAAAATAGAAAAAGATATAATTGAAAAGTTACGAATGTTACGAACGTAACTATGCAAAACAAATACAATTTATGACGTAGCGATTAGATTTTTAACTAATTTAAAATTTAGTTTCAATTTTACTCGCTGTATAATTAGCGCCATTATGACGCAGCGATTAGATGTTTAACTAATTTATTGTTTTGTTCTATTTTTACTCGCCGCATTATTAGCGCCATAGTGACATCAACTACAGTTACTTTCTCGCCCAAAAAAATCGCAATAATTCAGGCATAAGCCTGCAAAATTTTATTATTAAATTTTTCAAGGTAATACAATTTTTAATCTGGCAAGGATAATATCATCCAGGTATGATGAATGTTAGCATCACATATTATCAAATCTCTCGTTTATCACTTGGTATAAAACGGTTTAACGTCTATCTAAAAACACTGGTAAATTATCTATTATGCTATCTTCCCCAGTTACTTTTGTACAAATTCTTAAATCAACTTCAGTACATACCTCCCAGTTTGCGGAGCCAATGCGGTCTTATTTTCGTTAAAAAAAAAAAAAAAAAAAAAAAACGATACGAGGACTTTATTTAAAAAGAAGTTTGTATGTAAATAAAGATTTAATTAATTTAATTAAAAATAAATTAATCTTGTAATAAGATTATATTATGGAAGGAAGTACAAAGGATAAGTCTGATAAGATTTCTGTTCCCCCCAATATACAGCCAGCGTTACGCGTCAGTCAGGTCAGAGGATTTATTTGCTCTTTATAACATATTTAATATTTGTTTAATTATGTAATCTCGCGTTATTATTTCGTATATCTATTATAAAATATATCTATTATAAATATAATGGGATGGATTAATTTGCCGAAACTGCAGAAACGCCGCCAAATCTTTATTTGATGCAATATTGCGCTTGAAATGACGTCAAATTGTAGGTAAATGGAAATTTCAGTCGACCTATGAAAGACATAGTCTGTCGATGGTTAAACGGACGTTAAATATTAAGGTTAATGAGCTGTACAATTATTTGTTTGCAGCTGGATGCCACGGAACTGGACAGTGAAGTCTTTGGTCTGCTTAAATCTCAAATAAAAAATGTTTTCAAATATTTTAGGGTGAGAATCTGAATTCATTTATTATCTCGCTTATATTAACTTACAATCTTGTGTGTTTAGACGGAATTTTGTAATTGATTTTTCTATCACTTCCTAATGTCC
>JAQIXG010005410.1:0-11488 GCA_034700105.1 Oconnorella tubifera | reverse complement strand
AAGAAACCCCTCGCTTTGGCTGTGGAAATGCAGCGGGAAAAAGCAGCTGCAGTGCTGGGAACTTTTGGAACAGTTTCACAAGACACTTTTTAACTGTTTAATTTTGAATGTTTAATGTTTGTCACCCGATTTTTTCTTTAATTGCTATACTTGTTGAAACTGTTATCTGACTGCATGGTGTTGAAACTGCCTTTAACTGCTTTTGAACTGTCATTAAAATTCGTCATAACTTAATTATTAGATATATAATAAAACAAAATTTACATTTAATACACAAAGTTTTCAAATTTTTATCTAAAGTTATCTAAGATTGTTTTCTATATCTGATAATTGACTACAAATATTCGACCCTTATATTCCTCACTAAAAAAAAGTGTTTCATTGAGTTCATCTAAATGTATACGATATGGCTCGTTCAGGTTATGTTGAGATAAAGTGACATCACCAATATGAGTAAGTGTTGGACTTAATATTTGTACTTTGTTATTATAGAAATCAGCCACAAGCACATACCCATGCGTGTCTATAGCTAGACAGTCTGGTCCATTTAACTGACCACTAGGCGATCCTATAGATCCACTGTATGATTGAATAATGTTTCCGGCGGTATCAACTAAGCATACTCTATGTTGTGTACGACCCTCGTGACTAACTACAAACTGACCACTGGACAGTTCAATAGAGTGACGTAGTCTGTCTATGCTGACATCAAGATTAATTTCTCTCATTAAAGCGCCGTGTGTTGTGTATTCATGTATTTTATTAGATATGTATAGCGTTACTAGCAGGTGATGGTTTCTTGTTATAGAAAGACAACACGACTCATCATCCACTGACCACTTGGTGAATGAAGAGTTTGAAAGATCAACTCTGTGAATGTGCTTGAGTCCTGCCTCGCTGATATAAAGACAATTGTAATGTTTACAAGCAGCGAGATTAAACGGAGACACCATGTCAGGAACTTTGATTTGACGCAACTCGGTAAAGTCTAATGTACTGTATACTTCTACTACTGATGATTGTCTGTGTGCTATAAATAACTCACTTCCTACAGTTGATAATCCGTATACCGATCGTTGCTGTTTGTTTTCAATTATGTGAAGCACTTTTGGATTCTGTATCCATTTTTCTAAGACTGATTCTAGAAAACCAAAAGAATTAATTAATAATAAGTAATAACATAAGTGATACGATGAATAAAAGATAGAAAATGAAAAGGGCAACAAATTAGACATAATTTTGTTAAACTACAAACATTACTGACTTTAAATATAGAATTAGTTATTTAATATTTTAAAAAATTTAATGATTAATAATATATTGACTTTGATGACTGTATCTCACAGAAATTTTTTAGACAATTTTTAAAGATAAATAAAGAGATAAAACAGATGGATAGACAGATAGATAAATAGACAGGCAGACAGACAGACCGACTAATAGAAAACACTTTTACTCTTGGCACAATTACTAATACTTTAAATTCTAAAAAGCTGATATAACACGAATATCAATTAATATTATAATGAATGAATAATTATTATAATGTAAATATTGTATGTGTACAAGTCTATTGTCTTGTAACTTGTTAATTTATGTTTATAACACTGTGCCTAGTAGTACAGGCCTATGTGGTTATGTGACATTAGAACCTCTTTGAATGGTATCTTTGATGGAAGTGTTGCTTTCTTTCATGACAGCTGCACCTTCCTTACTAGACTTCTTATCTATAAAATATACAAAGAAAACTCTAGTCTAATTTAGAACCATGATCACTCAGTCAAGAATCTAAAACAATTGCTTATACTCTTCACAATTCAATGAAGCCAAAAATGTATATTAATCCCAATACCGATAGGCTGATTGTCTAACACGGTGTAAATAGATAAATAATTTCAAATTCGTTTCTTTGTTCAGTCACGTCGAGTATTTATATGCACTAATACTCCATTCTGATTAAATGCTGTATAGGCAGATGTTAACCAAATTTAAATGATGACAAAATTTCTATTTCAGAAACTTTGAATGTCTTCACCGTTTTTGAATTTTTCTTTATGAGAATTACATTTATATCTTCTCATTAAATTTCTAAAGTAATATTCCATCATAATGTGCGCATACAAGAAATCGTCACTATACAGTGTACACGTACCTGACAGTTCAATTCTACCGCACAATTTCTTGACATCATCTTCAGTTGTCTGTGCAGCTATGAATGAGACGTAGACATGATTCAGTTGTTGACTGTTGTGTGTCTCTTGAGACTTGATCAACTCAACAGCTCTCTTATGCAGATCGTCAGCTGCTAAAGATAAATCACAAGCTGATGCTTTGTCTTTCATTTTCTCACAGTAATTTTTAAAGTTTTCTATAATAACTAGATGTTGTTCATCATCATATTTTCTGCTCTCTATTTCCTTCAATCTCTTCTGTTTAATAGAATCAAGTTCTTTCATCATTTCCTTTTCTTGACTATCAACAAGAGATCTAAATTGACTGTAGGTCTTTGTTATGTCACGTTCTATGGCTGACATTTGTTCCATGAATTTCTTTTTATCTGTCTCAACACTTTGTACTTTGTCTTGACTCTGTTTTACACAGACCAGCATCTTACTGATGTTATCATCCAATTGATTTCGAAACTCTGCTGCTGATTGACCGATCTCACAAGACTTATGATCGGTGTGTTCATTCGCATAGCAAACCATGCAAGCGACCATCTTACAAGCGCAGCAATATAAAGTTATCTCTTTATCGGAATGTTTGTCACAATATCTTACTGCAAGTTTTCCTAATTCTTCTGAATTTTTAATCTCTTTGATAGTAACAATTTCATGAGATATTGACATTCTTGATACTTTGTGGATTATACAGCATGCATTACAGTAATGCTCATTACAAGTCTTACACAGTGATGTTGCATATGATTCTTCATTTTTTGCCATAAAACAAGTATCGCAAAACGGGACTCCGACTGCTAATTGTTTCATCTGTATTAATTCGTTTAATAAATAATTGTTCGCTAAATCTTTGAAACCTTGATGAGGAACGATGAACTTGGTTCTACACAGTGGACAAGAGATTTCAGCTCCTGGCCTATTGTCTTCTCCATATCTCTCCAGGCACTGAAGTGCAAACGTATGCGTACAAGGAAGTAGCTTAAGATCAGTGAATGTATTTAGAGAGTCATTGAAATTATTGAGTGTTTCTGTAGTGCATGACTTAGCCAATGCCATACTGAAATAACTAAAGAAATAACAAACCATAATAATATGTATGTATAATTTTAATTTCATATATCTTTCTTCATCAACTAAAACTAAAATTTCTAATATAGAGAGTTAAATACAGTACATTTTAAACAAATAATTACAAATAATAAATATTAAAAAAACGTGAAAATTAAAATATAAAAAATGTTTATGAAATACAGGGTGAGCCAAAAAAATAACGCCTCGGAACTTTACGATAACTAAGCCGAAAAATGCAAAGATGAATTTATTAACAAAATATAGCAATGCAATTTTACATTATAAAAGAAATATAAAAGTTATTATCTACTATATATTTATTTACAATATACAGTACGTTAATAATTTGAACAAGCATGGCAAATAAAAAGATTGACAAACGTTGAAACATTTGCAAATTAAAAATTCAAAAATGAATATTTTTTCTCAAATTTTTTCAGTTTGTAGAGATGGAAATTTTTAAATTTAAGTGCCAAATTTTACTTTGATATCTCGATTCATACAAAAGTTGTGTACTTTACGAGAAAAAACTTAAAATTTCAATCCAGTATTTTCAAGATTGTAAAAGTTTAACAATTGCCTCATTAAAAGAGGTAAATACTCAGAAATATTTGTCCAATATTAATCTTCGGGACTACCAGGACCATGAGGCAATCCCCACAAAGTATTATGAGCTTACATTATAGTAAAAGCTACGACATATTAAAAACTGATGAGCAAGATGTTTGCATTTATTTGACACAAAACTGTATTGACACATCCGTATCGGCAAAAAGACAGAGATTGTAGTCTTAGATAACAACATACAGAGATTATTTTTATTATGTATTTTATCTACTAGATACTGTTGTCATAAAATGACCCATTTTATAAAAAAAATCAGCAAATTATTTGCTGATTTTTACAATCTTGAAAATCACAAAATTGCGAAACTGCTGTATTACAGAAGTTTGTGATTTTTTCTTAGAAAGTTCATAAGTTTTGAACAACTTAAGATATCACAGTGAAATTTTGTACTTATGTGTCCAGTTTTCTTCTATATAGGCTGGCAAGATTTTAAGAAAAAAAATTTATTTTTCGGCTTAATAATCGCAAAGTCTCTAAGGGTTATGTTTTTGGCGCACCCTATAGATGATATACTATCCTGGCAAATAAGTCCCCTTAGTAAAACACTTGAAGTAATTAACATGTTATAATTCAATAAATGAATGCAGAATTGTCAGATAATGCATTTACACCTCTTCCCTAAATTTTATCTGAATGTAACGAAAATCTTAAATTTAAATTGTATAAATAAGTTATCAATTAATTTTATTTCTAAGATATTACAAATCTTTGATTGTCTACAAGACAACGATTTATCTGTAGTTTTTTTAGTTGTGCATTTTAGTACAGCAATAAAAGATCAAACTTTTAACTTTGGCCTTTTCTGAATTGGGCTTAATTTGTCTGTATAATTTACAATAATAACAGGTTTAGCTTAATTCAAATATTGACTTCATGAACCTATTTTATAATAGGTTTATAGCATCAAGCATTTGATTTGCATAACTTTATGATTGTGTCCATGGTGACATTAATCACAGTGCTTTAAATACATTTAATAAATTTTAATTACCTATAGAGAGTATACGTAGAATCCACTATAAAGGAGGAAATTAAAAATGAAGGGATGTAGAGATTGCAATATATTGTTTTTCCTTTTTCTGTCCGAGTGTCCACTGATGTCAGAGTGTTTTTAATGTCGCTTCCTATATATTTTCCACTCAATTTACGAAACAAACATTGTATTTCAAATATTCACATAATCTCTTATAATTAAAAACTTAATATCAAAAACGTAATGCGGAGAAATGCTTGAAATAAAAAAAGCTACATTTTTTTCACAATAAAACCAATTGCAAAATTTCTTTAGTTAATTTTCCAGACTTCGTCTAGAGTGTGTGTTGGGGGGTTCTTTTACAATTAAATTAAGCAAATGTTGGAGAGAAAATGAATGTTACATTTGTCTCCTTTCCGTTCTTTAAATTAATAATGTGTCTTAAAATTTATTATCTAGGTATAATACGGGATGGGAGAGTAATAGGAGGATGGATGACCCTCCGATCAATAACAGTGAATAACATTAATAAGTATTGGACGGGTGAACTTGGATTCAAGTGTCAAAGATAAATACATTTTATTACCAGCTAAGTGCCATTTTACTGCTAAAACTTCAGTAGTATATGACAAATACGTGAATGCATAGAAATGTACATTGATTAAAAAGATGGACGTTACCTAAATACAAGTAAAAGTTAGGTGAAGTTATTCATTATATTTTTAACACGTAAATAAGACCCATTAAAAATATTTCAACCTAACAAATTGACATTTTATGAATGTATAACCATATCTGATTATCGTAGCATCAAACTATTTTGATTAAAATTGAGAATAATGAAATATAAGTAGATATGATTTAATAAATATTATATGTCTATTAATATCAAGATGTTCTAAGACAATACTCGAATAATTTTCGAAGTTTTGCAATGAATTTGTTAAACTCGATATAACTGTTACTTACCAGCGTTTGATATGTTTGCTTTAACCCTCCTACTACCGAAATTTTTTAACATGGAATATCATGGGGTCAACGCTGACCCCAGCTCAATTTATTACATAAAATACTGTTAGTGAATATCTTGTAAACACACATTTTAATTATGTTGGTCAGAGTATAGTGAGGTATTTTAAGATCTCTATTTTCACTTGCTAATTCAAGGATCTTCACAGTTCCTAGAACTTTCAAAATTGAATAGTTCACTATACTAATTGTTAACAGATCTACCGTTTATAATCTTAAGCATTAGATTTTCTGGGTCATAATATTATGTTTAAGTCAATGGGTATCATTTTCCTCAATTAACAGTACGATATTCATAAATATATGGAACAACAGTTCAAGATTTCAGTTCACAGTTCTACACTATTTACCATTATTTGCACTATTCTACTAGTTTTCACCATTGTTTCAATTGAGATGATTATTGCAAATAAAAGGACAGCACCTTGCTCGTCGACTGCAATGCTTTAGATCTTGATCTTGATCGTCATCATAATTTGTCGCAAAATGATCAATGGCCACCATCTGATCATTGTTTTTGTTGTAGTGGTTCGGCTTATTTGGTCAAAGGTGTCTACCAGAATTTTTGGAGTTGAAATCCATTATCATGTTTGAACATTAATATGTCTCATAGGACCTGGTTTTATATGTATAACATTTTTATTATGAGTTTTTCCTGTCGAACTACATAGTGGTGTATCGTATTTCGTCAATATTTTAAAAATGTCATTTTGTTCAACTTGATCTCGCCAACTTTCGCCTTCATCATCTTTTGTCTCTAATTACGCTTTCCACAATATCAACTTTCCATCAGACTTTGACTGTGTACATTCGTTATTCTCATCTGCTATATCTTCATTATCACACATCAATAAATCATAATCTCCTCATTAGTAAAGTACACGGCTTCGCCATCATCAAAAGTTTATTAAATAATCTTAAAATATAACACTATATTAAATTTAAAAAATTTACATTACTAGATAATGCTGTGACTATGAAAACTCAAAAAAATTATTGTGAGAAAGCAGTTTAGAGAAAAATCTTCGGCTTGAAACAACAAAAATACTGCATTACAGTATCTGAGGTCGATGCTGAACCCAGCGTTATGTTGTTTCTATTTAGACCTGGAGCCCAGACAAAATATCAAAATAAAAAAATGAAAATACCATCATGTAGTACGTTGAAAAATAATAGAAATCGTAAAATTAATGCCCTCAAATAATCTCTTCTAATGGCTATTGCAATTTGAATTTTATTTAGGGTAACCGTTGACCCTACGGTATTAGATGGGTTAAATTTGGTTTACGATTGGCTTAATAGACAATTGATGAAAATCAATATTTATAACAAATCACCTCAAACTACTGCGCGGTGTCTCTAACCCCCGGCTCCAGGAGCAATACATGCGATCGATACATAGCCATATTGAGATTTGGAGCTTAACTAAAATTTTGCCGACATGCGTTTCAGGCGACGTGTTTAGTCAAATTTTAGCTATGTATCGATTTATTTGTTATCTGCTCTCTAATTGGTTGTATTTAGGTCAATCTGGGGTTATGTTGAAGTCAGATGAGTTTGTTGATATATTGCATGTAAAGGGCAATAATAATGGCGGGGAATTTTAATTTTATTTTACAACAATAAAGATGAAAAATTTAAAATCACGAATCACAATACAATTATTGGGAAGGGAATGCCAGAATACAATCAATTGCATGACTTATATTAATGATAAAATCTGACGTTCACGCAATAAACTATTCTATCTATTCAAAGCCTATGGTTAAATAAAAAATATATCGATTGACTCATTATATGTCTGTCAATGAATCTATTCCCTCCTAATAGACCATCACGTGATCAAACGATCCCTAATTACCCACGAGGGTACGCTTATGTATTTCATAAATTATAAAATAAATCACTGCTTCATTCGTTAATAATTTCATTGAGATTTTTTGTTATGATTTTATTTAATTTTCTTCAGTTTTGAGTATTATTTTGCGTTGAAATTATGATAAAATAAAAGATAATAATAATAAATATAATATATCAAAGAAATATAAGTCATATAATGTAAAATATTGATATAAATTGAAATATTTGATCATAATTTGTGTCAATATTTGGAGCAGCCATGTTTGAGCCATGTTGTTTACTTTGGTAAAATCCATGTATAACGCTAATCAGCTGTTTATGTCGCCAAAATCGGAGACATAAAATCCGTACATAAAAAAGGAGATAAACAGAGTTTTAAGCAGCATTTTAGGTTCAAAAAACGCAAATAAGAGCAAATCGATACATATGTATCGCTCCTGGAACCGGGGGTTAGACGGGTAAATGTTATTACTAAATACGTTATTTTTAGTTTATTATCTATTATAATAAATACCGTGGAGATACGATACAGAAAATATCGAACAATAATGAGATGAATGGCGACCGGCTGAATTAGATTTTTCTTGATCTCCAAATTAAATTTTTATCTTTTAAAACTGTAAATACTTTGAGCTTTTTAACATTTTAGAATAGATCTTTAACCTCAATTAGCAGTTATGGTTTATTGTTAACTGTGAAGCATTTACATGAACTTTGTATTAAGTTCATAAATGTTGTTGGCTGTGTTAGATAACACTAAATATACTACAACTATGTGAGACTAACATTACCCAGATATTTCTGCTCAGGATAATGCCTCCCCCTCGGATAATGATGTTACTCATAAAATGCAAGCATTACTGTACATTTAGAAATATAATATCAATGTAAGAAGTGGCATACAAACGAATACAGTATAGGGTCTGCTAAGAAATAGAGTAATAATGAAAATAATGCATTAGGAATTATTTCCATTACCTGTAATACTATATAATACTATATACTGTACTAAAACATTTTATTTATAAACTAGACGTATAATTTATTAGTTATTTACTAGATATTTATATTTGAATGACTTTTGAATTGAATGACGATGAAGCAGTGGCTGATCCAGGCCATCCAGTAGGGGTGGGGGGCGATTTATTTTTATTTCCAGAGCTGACAACCTTTTTCTTGGTTGTCGACTAAGTTGTACGTTTTTGAGCAAGAGCATCATTGCATGGTTTCTATACAGCCAAAATATGCCTGTATCTAGATATGCCTACCGACTTTACATTTATTTATAACAAACTAATGTTTACTATAATTGTTTGTAATAAATTATTTGATTTAGGAATGTATTTGTCTTGACCTAACACTTGTCATTAATTTATGATAAATGCTATTCTAACATATTTTTGGATTGTGAACTTATGTTCACAATCCAAAATTACTTATGGTGAGGGGCGATCGCTCCATCAAGCTTTAAATTAACATGTAAAAAATAAATAAAACGACTGCGTAGCGGAGGGGGGGCGATCGCCCACATCGCCCCCCCCCTGGATCCGCCACTGCGATGAAGCCGTGCGGATCCGCATTTTGCACATCACGGCGTAATGCTCTTCTCGCTCGTGACATCCATGACTAATTAATCCTTTATCGATTTAGATAAAATTATAGAAATATCAAGTAATTATAGATTATTTGAAATAACGAATAAGCAAACATGAAAATGAAAACATTGAATATCTGCTACATATGTGCTCAACAACATTTTTTGTTATCTTATAGATCTTTAAGTTATAGGCGTAGATCTGTGACTGCTTTATAAATCTACTATTTCTTCAGAATTCCATTGTGATAAATAATTCGATAAATATTTAATCCTAAGCTGGATCAATATATAAGGGACACTTGAAAAAAACATAGAAAAAATAAGTAAATTTACTCACATTATTTGTAAAGACTTCAAAATAATTATAGCGCGAGTAAACAATGGCGTCAGATATTTTCGGATCAAATAAAAAGTTATTTTAATAAACAAATATTGAATAAAATATCCAATAAATGAAATTATAATAAATTACCTTGAAAACACAACGTTCCGAGAATAACCAAAGTCTGTGATTAATAGATATTATAAGCGAGAAACCTACAATTAAAAATTATTAATACCGCTATGAATATTTTAAGTGATTTTATTATTTATTTATTACTACTTATAAAATCATTAGTATTGTAAAAACAATGCAATTCAAATCAATGATTATCCGAAAACATTACTAGATTATTATGTAACATATATTCTTTTAAAAAGTTATAGAAACAATGTATAAAACGAATGTATATAAGTAGCTTGTATAACTATGTTCGTAAGAAACCGTTGCAGCCCCTCATTGCGAAGAAATGCCTTCTAATAATGCATAAGATTAAAGTTCGACTTTAAATATACTTTTGCCTCAATAATTAGAGTAAAATGAGAGATAAAACTTCACTTAAATGACTACAATAAAGCTGTTGTAAACTTATTGCTAACATTATGGAAACATTATTTTTTGCATAATAGATTTAATCGCTTTATTCAGATTAATAACACTATATTTAGAGCCTAAATCTTAAGTTTGATGTGAACAGTTTTAATCCGTTGAACTGATTGCCTGCGTTTTAACTTCGTTTAAGTGAGTCATCAAGTCTCATGGCTGATATTAAATGATAAAATACACGAGTAATCAGCGTGTAAAGTCAGTGTGATATACGTAGATTAAATATGTATATCACCCATTAAAGAATAAATAAGGTGTGCCCGAATTTCAGTGTGGGAGAACAAAAAGTACATATTTGGTGATGACCTTGTTGTACTTCTATAACCAAGCTTCTGGTAAATTGATATAGAAATCAAAAAAATATTCGATTATCTTTTTGACTTATTTATTTACTTTTACATTTTACAATGTGAAGGAATTAAAGACTGTATTTAATTTCTTTCTTAGTAAACGGGGAGGGGGGGAGGGGAGGGCAAAATATTCACTTTTCGCTTTCTGACCTTTTTTCGATCTTTTGTAAATACGTATCTTTTTTAACTTTTCTATTTTTTGTAGTAATGCTTAATAATTAATTCCCCCTCCCCCCTCAGTATGGTTGTATTAATGTTTTTAGACTATTGTATCTTGTGAATAAAGAATGAATAAATTAAAAAAATAAGTATTATAGTAAGCAGAGACTTTTCATTACTTCATTGCTGTAATGATCTGAAGTCATTTTTTATTTATCGGGTTGGCTTACTTACAAGCGGGGATCTCTCATTCAGAGAAGAGGTATCCCTACTCAGTACTTTTAGTTTTGTCCATTTCCAGATGTAAATTATTGCAGTTTTCTTTAAACTGTCGCCTCCAGTATATAAGTTTATAACGTTTTATCGCATAAATGTTAACACAGTGAACACAGTATTATCAGTGATAACATCGTTGTCATACTATATTAAGAACTACTGGGATAGATGCTATCACTAAATGACTTTGTTGCCTTCAATAAATAAACAATTATTAGACCGAGCCCTATACTTCTCGTTATGTTTAACTGTCGGAATCACCTATTAAAATTAATGATTGAAAATGTGATCTATTTAATATCACTCAACAGATAATTAATGATACTTTTACTTAATTGTATACAGTAATTACGTAAGATCTGAGATATATGCAACTAGTTCTAGTTAATTGCTTAAAATCGATGATAAGTCCAACTTCCAGTACACAATTCTTTTAGT